>KN885751.1:27179-70215 GCA_000934455.1 Apostichopus parvimensis | reverse complement strand
GTGGTACTTGAGTTATGAACACACAATAATCATGTATGTGGTACATGAGTTATGAACACACAATAATCATGTATGTGGTACTAGAGTTATGAACACATTATCATGTATTTGGTACTTGAGTTATGAACACACAAAAATCATTGATGTCAGGTACTCGAGTTGTGAACACAATAATCATGTACTGTACATGGTTTTCCAAAACTTACGAGCAGTATAAACATAGAATGTATCACCTCACTAGCTTTAATGTACAGCACGTTATAAATATCCTATATATTGTGTATCTTTGACAGATCATGTTGCTAATGTCATGGGTTTTTAAATTTGAAATTATGTATACAGTATCTGATTACATTGCATAATTGTACAACAATGTTATTAACATACATAGTTGTGTGGCTCTGACAGATACATTGAGGCTAATGCTTAGTAAAGAATGTCATATTTATAGTCAGGTATGAAACAAATAGTAGCGGGAATTAAAGGCATTGAAGAATCGCCCCAAACAGCGTGCTGCGCCATCTGAAAAAGTTAACTTTCTGTTGCTTGCAAGTGACGTTTTGTGCGTGTCGCTACATAATGCAGACAGTAATGCATCGTGATACCTTGTTGTCTTTAGTTGGACCTGAGATGTCCATCGCTGTATTGTTTGTATCCTGTGCTGTGGGTATTGACCGCAGCTGTATGTACTGACTGTACACTAGAGTCTAATTACCGACGGTAGCTAGGAAGCTGTGTGTGCATTTTCTGGGATCGATGGTGGTGTCTAACACTTCTGTTACACCTCATTCGAAAATAGGTCAAATTACCGGCATTAGACATTTCTTTTTGCGTGAGTTTTCACACCCTTTAAGCACAATGACATAGTTAATCGTCTTTTGATGTCTATAATTCTTTTCTTATCTTCCAGACACAAAAGTTACCGTTAGATCACGACAACGAATTAGAGGGTGGAGAAGTTAGTGAGGAGGATAGCGCAGATGAACTTGAAGAGGACTTTAAGGTCAGTTTATAAGTAAATTAATTTCTTTAAAACCTCATTAGGCATTCAATCTTGATGCGTTATCAAAAAATAAAACAAGGAAAACGAAGTTGAGATTCTATTGTGTAGTAAATATAAATCACACAATCATTGACAATGTACATTTCTAACAAGAACTTTGGCCCATTTTGGGAATATTTAATATTTATATATATATTTTTGGAATATAAAATTTAGAGATCTTATGTCACCTTTGTTGGCACGTAACATTAATCTGACGTCCATAACTCAGTACGTTAGGCAGACTAGCCTATGCTGGAATACAATACTGTATGCTTTGTGCTGCAATTACCCATGGCATTACATAATATCCGCCTCTCTCCGTCTCTCAAGTAACATTTTCGGTAGCGAGTGCGAGCCATCCGAAGGACCAATTTAACAAACATCATCTAGTCCTTTAGTTCTTAATAACAATAATAATAATAAATGAGACTTGTATAGCGCCAAATCAGTAGACAAAAGTCACTGCTCAAGGCGCTTTACAGAGAAAGCAGATTAATTTACAA
This sequence comes from Apostichopus parvimensis, assembly GCA_000934455.1. Lineage (NCBI taxonomy): Eukaryota > Metazoa > Echinodermata > Holothuroidea > Aspidochirotida > Stichopodidae > Apostichopus > Apostichopus parvimensis. Next base: position 68,667 of record KN885751.1, on the reverse strand, counting down.
AAGAACAAGTGAAAAGATGGGTCTTAAGTAGACTTTTGAATGTAGAAAGTTTAGAGCATGTTCGAATGTGAGTTCTTTCACCACTCTTCTGCGGTGTCAAGCTATGAGTGTTCTCTGTGTTGCCTACACATTGCTCTTTGTTTCAGTATTATGGCCGATGCATTTGCCGGCGCATTGACCTCGATTAGACTAATATTTTGAACCCACCCTGTGCTGATAGCCACGGGACAGCTAGCTTTGTTATCATTTGGGGTACAATTTGTCTTCACATCCTCTTACCCCGTAGGAGGCAGGGGGGAGGGGGCTGGGGGGCTGCAGCCCCCCCAAGCATATATTTTTGTGAAAATTCGGGCAATATGAGGAGAATTTTTCGGGCACCTACTGAAACAAAAATAAATTGCAATGTGTTTTTCAATGGTTAAACTGATATTATTATTATCATTATTATTGTAACTACTTCCCGAAAATGTCTAACCGATATGGAACAGTAATAATACAGCATATGGTTGTATGTAATTGGCATGCGATGCAATAACCAATGCATGCCTATATGATATGTGGATTAAGATGTTGAACGCGCGCTTTGGTTACATTTTTCGGGCAAGTCGTTACAGCCCCCCCAAATCAAACTTGGCTCCTACACCTATGGTCTTAAGTATGAATAAGAATAATATCTCAATCAACAATATCAAAGTGAAAAACAAAGTCAAGCAAAACATGTTGCTGTTAGTGTGGAACTATGACATATCACACTTGTTTGCTTCAAGTCCACTTCTGGGGGAACAAAAAGTTGTAAAAATCTCAATCGCCCTTTAGGATGCAAATTTTGACCGAGATGTTTTAAGAATTTGCTTCTCTTTCATCAGTGTTAAAAACAATCGATTCTTTACACTAACGAAGCTCGTCACTTTTATCACATGGTTACTTAGTCATCATTATGTCACGATTTATCGTTATAAAAACTCAGCTGGGAAGGAAACCTCCAAACACATTCCATTCCTTAGTCTCTAATTTTTGTTTCATTTGCTTGTTTCTAGTTGGAGAAGAGCGGTGCTTCCAAATTTGAAAACCTGGTAGTCGCCCAGTGGGCATTAAAGAAGAAATCGCCGATCAAACCAACCCATGCCGCATGGCAAAGAATTGCTGTCAAGGTAATAAATAACTCCCTTTACTTTTTCATAATATTTTTTTGAATTTTCTATTTTAAAATAAGCTTTTTTTCTTAAAAAGTGTTTTATTTTTTTCTCCATTTTACTGGCTACTACAAATCGACAGCTCTCACAGTCTTTGTCGCCTAACTTCTTTATTTTTTCCCCTGTATTTTATTGAGAGGAATCAACTCAAATAGGTCCCCATATCCAGGAAAACAAAAATGGCATAAATTATTCTGGAACGGATTAAACAGTACCGCGAGTTAATAATATGGAAATTGCTATAAATGGCTCGATGTTAGATTATAAGTTGCGATGGATTGCCCTAGCTCCTGCATCAGATCACATAAAAACTTGTGAATTATTAAACATGATTTTAAAGCCATTATTTATCCTACTTACTCGTTCCGTAGAAATCATACTTTCAAAGCGAGTAAGCCAGGTTCAAAGAATCAATCACATTCTTAGTTTTATGAGCGAGGCTCTTTGAGACAAAACATTTTAAGTTAAAAGTCACCTCTTTAATGACTCAAGTTGCTAATTTTGCATTGTAAATGGAATAATTGATCAGAAAAAACAAAATATTACAGTGCTTTTCCTGCCATCGGGATATTAACTTTCACATTGAAATGAGCAGAAATACCAATATGGTAGGGTTTTTTTTTTTTATTATTATTTTTTTATAATTTTTTTTTTTATGTCAAACCAGCAGTTAAAGTAAAACGTATCAAGCTCTTTAGAAATCTATTGCATGATATATTTATAGTAAATGTCCTTTTAATTTATGAAATTTAGCACATGCACATTGCACTTTTTCCCTAGTCGAGCACCGCACTCAAATATTGTTTACTCAACGATATATGTATATATCATGGTTTTTCTTCTTCTTCTCTGGTTATGGCGTTAAATGCAGTCAACAGACATCTCAAAAGAGCAATGGTGACTTATTGACAGGATCCATTAAAATATTTTTGGTTGACACTGTTTCATCCCCGTGGACATTCGTGTTGGTATAAATATCTAAGCACATTATATTGGTTATAATACTACATGTCTCTCTGCAAAATGTGTAACACATTCTTTGCTTTTTTTTTATTGTAAAAAGCACAATATGTTAGTTTTTTTTTATATACATCTTCGTCATTCACTTCTCCTCTACGTCTGGTTGCCGTGGTTTTCGCTATAGGCAAGGGAAAGTTCTAAGCGTCACAGGAGATCTTCGTCGGGGCTTTCCGGGACACTCCGTAAGCTCAAGGCCAGTAGGGTACGTAATCACGTCACACACAAAATATCCCTGATTGTGGTGGTTGAAAAGAGCCATGTTCCTGCATTCACCCCCCCCCCTCTCCTCCCCCCTCTTGTCTGCATGTCATGACTTCTCACCCCCATGCGCATCACTCGTGGTGGACAGCTTGCTTTCTTTTCTCACTTTTCACTATCATCTCAAGGGGCTTGTATGTCATTTGGAAGTCATATCTCGTTTCAACAGGTAAATTGGGTTAAAACCTATAACTTTCTATAAAATAGAATACAGGTGTCTTTTTAAGGTTACTTTCAAAGGTCTTGCTGTGTGGTGAAGGGAAGTACAAAAAGAAAACTCCCATGTTAGTTTTTAACGATTTCAACGATCACCGGCATAGGAATTTACAGTGTGTTAAGAATATGATGGCTCATCAGAGCTTCCTTAACCGCCCCTCACGCATATAATTAGTATGGGGGCAAGGAATGAAATATGTTCTGGTTTAATTCATAAAATTATTTGTGGGAATTTGGGGGCATTATTCGTATTACAATCATCATATTGACAGACCAGTGGGCATTCCAAATTTCCATGTTTTATGCTAATTATGTATGCAAATTTGGCCGTCAGTTTTGGCCTTTTTAGAGATGATTTCACACAAAACAATGCAATCATTAATTTGTAAATGTATACATCTTGGTAATTAATTCCACTTGAAAAGATCTTTCAATTAAAACCATTGAGTCATATTTTCCAAAATTTGTCAGTCATTTTTCTTTTGCCAAAAAATATTGTTATTGGCAATAATTAAAACAACATTATTTTCCTGTTGAACACTGTCATGACCAGAATCGACAAACTCACATTATTTGAGAAAAGATCAATTTGCTCATTCCATGACAATACAAGAAATGAAACCTTGCACTTTTGACAACATTTGATGACCAAAAAATGTCTCCCCATTAAAATGCACCCTATTTTCATCAAACCAGAAGCGTACTGAAACATGCTTAATTTAAAAAAAAAAAAAATAGTTTTCAATAGTTAAAAGTCACATTTGTATTGGCTGGCAAATATGTGAATAGAATATTTAACTGTAGCTTCAAGGGATAAGAGCAAATAGGTTCCTTTCCTTTAATAAAGTAAAAATTAATAGGGTTTAAAATAAAGAAAGAGGGTGTTAAAGTTGAATGATTTGAATATTTTGTTTTAAAATTGAGTGGCTATGATATGAATATTCAACAGGTCTACATAAACATAGTCATGTATACTCTCATACTTATAGACATTTGCTTTCTCATTGAAACTGTATACTACCCAGGGCCATATCATCCAGTTTGGACAATTGTCTATGATGCCAGTACCAATTCTATACTGACCTCTCATATCACACTTAAAGGCATTGAAGACTCGCCCCAAACCGCGTGTGGCCATCTGAAAAAGTTAACTTTCTGTTGCTTGCAAGTGACGTTTTGTTCGTGTAGCTACAAAATGCAGACAGTACAGTAATGAAACGTGATACCTTGTTATCTTTAGTTGGACCTGAGATGTCCATCACTGTATAGTTAGTACACTGTGCTGTGGGTATTGACCGCAGCTGTATGTACTGACTGTACACTAGTGTCTAATTACCGAAGGTAGCAAGCTGTGTGTGTATTTTCTTGGATGGATGGTGTTGTCTAACACTTCTGTTACACCTCATTCGAAACTAGGTCAGATTACCGGCGTTAGACGTTTCTTTTTGCGCGAGTCTTCACACCCTTTAATAGAAACAGGATATTCATACTGCTCATACTGTCAGTACAAGCTTGTGCTTTGAAGCCTAACGATGTGAAAGAGTAGTTCATTGTCCCAACTCGGTGACGGATACCTCCTGCATATGCATATATACTATCATAATAATTACCATAACAGGTGAAGGATATGTTACATCATGTGTACCAAAGTATTTAATCAGGTAACCGTATGTAATCAGGTAACTGTAAACGATTTCCAACAGCGGGGCCTTTCATAATCAGGAAGTTTTAACGTGGCTAATATGGAATTTACACGTTAAAGGTTGATTACATATAATCACCATGGCAACTTTTGAAAATTCATTCAAACTGCAGCATTAAAAGAATTTTTGTTGTATATCCAATTTTGGTTATCATTCACTTTGATTAAAAGCTTTGTAATGCAATTGTAACAACACAGGGTTAAGGCCAAGCATATATACGCATTTACCATTTCATTTCGGGATTTAGTGGGATATCTATATATTTAATACAAAAACCATGAGACCATGAGTTCCATATATTATTACAAACTCTTCTGGACAACGGTAAGTGAGTTGATATCTATGCTTTGTAGATTAAATATGTAGAAGTGTAGCCTAGCTGCTCTCAATAATGCTTCTCGCCCTTTGCTGTAGAAAGTCCTTAGAAGAGATAATAGAATTTTTGCATTTTCAGTGACTGAAATCATTTAGCAAGAATTTATTTCAAACGTTTTAAAGAATGATTTCATTTTCACAAATCAAATACCAACCCGTCCACTGAGGGTTTATTGACTAAGAGCCGCATCTGCTAATGGTAACGACTGCTTTGCTAAAAAAAATGTCAGGAATGGATGCCATAGGTAAATTTAATTCTAAATGCTGTTTCTCTGTTAGCAAACCCATGTTACTGTTGTTACATTGACTTTTTTCCACTGCGAAAGCATGGCTTGCCGTTTGGAGTGACTTTTAATGATAAAATGTGAAGGATGCCAGCAGGTGGGGAGTGGGGGTGGGGTGCTCTTGGTAGCAGAGCTGTACAAGGTAGTGGTGGACATAGATGAATGGGTTTTGGTAAGCTGACAAGTGTTCATAATAACACAATTACACTGAGTTGGTTTTAGTAATATTCTCCACCATCAATTTTGAGCCCACAAGAATGCATTTGGCTAATATTCCATTGTCATTATAAGCTTGATGGTATTGTAATTAGTAAGTATATTATCTGTTTGTTTCTCATGTTGTGATTGTTTTTATCTCAATTTTTCTCAAATTTTCTAAATTTGCATATCAATTATGGACTGGAATTGTTAATATACCAGATGTTTATTAAATTAACTAAAAGCGAGGCTAAATAACAGCTTTCTGCACCTTGTTGGGCAAGAACAATATTTCATAATATACATACGGCTCATTTAGCTGTTCTTCATGCTGCATATTGTAAAATCCAGAGGTTAATTATATAATTAGATCTAACGAATGGATGAGGCTAACTTTCATTCATGATTTTATATATTCCCTTTTGATTGTTTTCCAGTGTATTTTATTTATTTTATTGTTGTTGTTGTTCACCAAGTCACCATCGATACATTTTGGGTGGGGGAGGAGGAGGGGGTGTGGGGGATGTTAACATGTTTTCCCATGTGACTGTTTTCCCTATGCAACTGTTTTTTCCATCTGACATTTCAAATTTGCAACTGTTTGTCCATACAGTATGTCGTAGCATATTAGATTCCACGTGACAGTCTTTTTCCACATGAGTGTAAGTTTGCCAATTTGTAAACATGTTTTTCCAGCCATGCGACTTGTTTTCCCGCCATTCAACTGTTATACTTCTGTGATTGTTTCCCAAAATACTATTTTGTGAATCAGTTTATCCAATCGTGACTGTTTTCAGTCGTTACTGTTTGCCCGACGATACTGCTGAATTCCCTCAGGGCCTGCTATTCATTGTGAAGTTTTCTCATGTTTACTGTTTCCATCGTGAATAATTGCCACGGTCAATTCCATTTGCCCACATGATCTATTCCTCATGTTTACTGTTTCCATCGTGAAATTTCATTAACTTAGTTTCCCCAAGCACAGTTGGTAATGACTGTGATAGATGGGTGTTGCATATATGTGTCTGAATGAATTAGTGTTAAAGACAAACAATAATTTGGTTGAGTTATTACTCTACACTGGACTATATAAAGTGAAGGCAATTTGTCAATTCATCCTTTTAGAATTTGTAAGTTGAAATGTCTTGAAAAACAGCATTATTAGATAGTACTGTATGTTGTAAATCATATCAACTCTAATTTTCTGCCTATCATTCATTAGTCTGACTCAAACTTTGTGGTCTTAGCATTTTTAAGCGATGACCATTATTAGGCAACCATCCATTGATCTGCACAATTATCAAAAATTTTGTTATTTCTGAACGGCACGATTTAGACTGTAAAATCTGTCAACATGCATGCTCTTGATGTTTGACTAATATGAATTAGAAGGTTAACACTCTAATAATTCATCTATAATGGATGAACATTCGGTAATGTTGTATACATGCAATGTATACATGCAATTTGTTGTATACATGCAATTTCAAAGAGTGTCTGCCAACTGCATGAATATCATGTCACACGTCGAAGTCGTTATAGCATAACTCGTAGAAAACAATTTTGCTATCACCCAAATAGGTGCCCATGACTTGTGTGAGATAGATGCTTGCTTATTTTAAAGTTCAAAAGTTGGAGGTTTACAGTCTTGTTGGAGGCTACTTTACAACTTAACTCCTGGTCATTGCTAGCTAATATCACACCCACACACCCAAGTGTGCACAACTCAAACAATCTCTCCTGGGGCAGTGCTACAGTGCACCAGATAGATGTGTCCCCCGGGGGACTTCCCATAGGGTGCAGCCGAAAACTGGCACACACAACTATATTTACACGTTACATCATGAGTCCCCATTTATACACATGGGGGAAGAGAGGCAATGCAGATCAAGTGCCTAGCCCAAGGACACAACGTAATGATCTAGCCAGGATTCGAACCTGCAAGGTTTAGATCACGAGTCCACTGCTTCAACCACTTGACCATAATGCTCTCATTTGCCTCTTAGTAACCTGAAAATTACTCAATACATTTCAAGTTGAGTATACGGAAGCACTGTAGAGGATTTTAATATCTTATTTTACTTTGAAAAGATAATCACAATAAATGAAATGGAGAGGTATGGGTACCATCACTGTGTGTAGTGGGGAGGGAGGGGGGTGGGGTGAGGGTAAGGCAGGGGATAAATCAAAGTGAAACAAGGCTAAGCTATCTGGTTAAATTTTGGTTAACTTGTTCAATCTTGACGGATCCCTGGTTAACCGGTTGGTTTGTTTCATTGTAACCAGTTAACTGTTCATTTCTTTGGATATGGTATTTAACCTGTTACATGTGGTTCAAAGGGATTGCAGGGGGGGGGTGGGCATGGGGGGAGGTGGGCATGGGGGATGTACTTTGTAACCATAAGTTAGATGTCGCAGAAATTAAGTATACCAGTAACTTGTTGACGATATTTAATCATCAGCTGTGACAATTTTATCAAACAAACAGGATTATTATTTAAGGGATAGTAATTTATGAAGAAAGATAATTGTTGGTTATGATATATAATGTTAAATAATATTTTGATGAGAAGATATAAAAGTGTTATAGGAATATGTTTGGCATACTGCTTGATCTTACATTCAGATTATATCTGGACCTGTGCAGTGCTTGGAATTGACTTTTGTCCTTTAAAGTTTAGAAATAATTCTTACAACGTTTGATTATAACCGTCAGTAACTGATGACATATGAGGCCAATTATATGATGACATTCTATATCTCCAGTCGTTGGATGGCATTCCTCCAAAGGGATTTCCCCAGTGGGTATTTACAATTAGGGGTTCCAAAAAATGTTAATAAAAAAAAAAAAGACAAATTCATTTTCCAAACTCACTGCATGATAATAACACCTGTACCACATGAGTTATGGGAGTCTTCCTGTGAAATGCATTTCCGTTTAGCTTGTAATATCCGTTTATCGAATCGCTCTAAAGTTGTCGACATTCAAGTGACCTTGATGTCACAACGAAACAAACATGTTTTACACTTGGCCTCGGTAATTATGAATACCCACAAACACGCAATTTCTAAGTTATTCTGTCTACCATGCTAGAAGATTGGATACTTGCGTGTTAAGTTTTGGAGAGGGGTTTACTGCAGCAAGGAATTAGAATCAACTGTAATGTCGAGACCCTGCAAAGATGTACCAAAACAACAGTGTATGGAGTTGACTGCACTGTTGTTTCCTCTTTGAACTAATTTTGTCCTTTCTTGGGGGATGTGAATTTATTTTCTAGTTTTAGTCAAATGGATCTGTCATTGAGAAATAATTTTTATAATAATTTTTATAATAATTTTTAAAATTTAAAATTTTAATAGTAATTTTTATAATAAGAAAAAAATTGAAAATTTTCTCACCACTATTCAAAATTAATCGCATGTGCATTTTTTTTGTCTGCTCTGTATTTACTGATAACAAATGACAGTAATTCTGTAATTTTCACATTTGAAAATGTTTAGTTTTTTTTAGTTTGAAATTTCCAGTGAAAGGGAAGCGAAATTTTTCAGTGTTAAAACGAAACATTTTCAGCATTAAACCATAACACTTTCCGGTGTTCAACATAAGTTGCCAGTGACAATTAGGAAAAGAAATTTAACCATGGACATGGAAGTTTTTACAGTTTCAGCTCCATGGTTTAGCATGTAGACCTGCCGATCGCGAAAGAAGGAACAGAAAAGACAGTAAAATTGTAAAACAAAAAAAATGAATACACTGAAGTATTATGTATGACTTTGAAAAATATTAGCTTTTAAGATATAAAATTACAAAACTTACAAAAATAAAATAAAATTTTCATCATCTCATCCTTATCCTAGAATGTCAGAGAAACTACACGTTTTTCCTCTTTTTTTCCTTTAGCTACTTTAGAAAGTGTTAACTTTGTGGATTTGTTGAACACACAATTATTTAGCGATGTTCTACATCCTAGTTACCATTAAGTTAAAATACCATTCCAGCTATATTTTTCTTTCCAAACATACCCTGTAACTATTTTACTTGACTATCATATGTCAATGCTAAATTATTGTCATATTTCAAAAAATTCAATCTTTACTGATCCTTTCATCAAATTTGATCCATTTTTGCCATGCAGTGAATTTAAGAAAAATGATAGTTGACAGCTAATTTCTTTACATGCCGAGTATTTCAATCCGCATGTGTTACTGCCCGTTTGCCGTTACAACTTTTCTACCATATTTTCTTGTGCATCTTGCTGACATTGGCTATAATTGTCACATGACAATCATTCCCATTGAAATTGATTCACACCTCATGAAGTGATTGTTTTGCTCATCAGACTCTTCTCTTTGTTACCATATGCTGTATTTTTAATTCGTTAAAATTTTCATTTAATTTAAGTATTGAAAACAAAAATAGTTATGAAATCCATAGCAAAGTTTAAGTCCTATAATCTTAAAAAGTGGGTAGCATGATGGATGGGTGGGGGTTTAGGGGGGGGGTTGGGATGGCTTAGGGTCTATCAAAAATTTGCTATCAATAAAATGAGTGTAAGAGTAATTATTCAATACTGAAAAACTTGTGACAATTGTCTTCTTTTATTCATGCAACTTAAGCTGTGCGTTTATAGTGTCAGCTTGTTATTCAATTATTACATATGGCAGCATTTTCATCACACCAGATCAAGACATCACAATAAAACCTTTCAAAATAATTTATATAATGCCAAACAAATGAGTGATAAACATACACTGGTGTCAGTGGTGGGATGGTATGTTTGACTTCATTAAACGAAAGAGTACTGGGTGCTTTAAATGGATAAAAATCTCATGGATAAGAACATGTAATTCCGAATGGTAGTTGTAAAAACGAATGAGTCATAAACATACGCTGGTGTCAGCAGTGGGATGTTTCATATTACTTCAGTAAATAAAATAGTACTGGGTGCTTAAAGTGGATATAAATCTCATGGATAAGAACATGTAATTACTAATGGTACTTGTACAAAACAAATGAGTGATAAACATACGCTGGTGTCAGCAGTGGGATGTTATGCATTACTTCAGTGAATAAAATAGTATTGGGTGCTCAAATAGGGATAAATCTCTACTTTTAGAGGATTTAATTCAATTTTAATGATCACGACACAATAGAGATGGGTTACAAGATTATTATTTTTTCTTTTGGAAATGACGGACGAGGTAGGGGGAGGGGGGGTGGGGAGTATTGTTGGTTGTGACCCCTGGCCATCTGTGGATTTAAGAAAGGATAAGGAATTGTCTTTCGAACTGAGAACCAACAATCCATTTAACCTCAGTAACATTGTTCAAACAGGTAGCCGCCTTCCTCTTGTGATTTCAATAAATTCATTAAAGAAAACTCTTTTCTAAAAATTGCTTAACTTTCTCATCCCAGCAGAGAAAGTCTCGTTCGGAATCTTCCGAGTCCGAGAGTGCCGAAGACGGCAATCTTGAACTCTGCGTCGCAAAGAGGAGCAGTCTACGGCGCAACTCTTCCGCCCCGCCTCAACCCTGGAAGAAGAAGTCTATTATTTTATCCAAGCAGCTGTCTGATTTGGTCAAGTACACAAGATCGGTAGCCTTCTCTGGCTTTCCTGCTGATAGTAAGATATCTTCCGCTTATTGCTTTTTGGTATTTTTTTTCAGTTTATTGCCTTTTTTTTTTCATTTCATTCAATTCTATTTTTTATTTTTTTTCATATTTTTTATTTTTCATTTTATTGAAATTTATCTATAATAATTTACAGCTATTTGTATTCATTTCGGTATCCCCCCCCCCCCTTCTCCCTCTTTTGGCGAATTTAGAAACTAAGAAATTCTACACCATTATGATTCATTTGTCATCTTAATTTAAACAAACCCCACTCTATTGTCTGCATTGTTTGCATGTTTTGTAATATATTTTCAAAGCAAAAAAAAAGTTTGGAAAGAAAAAATCACATCAATTTTAATGTGATAATGTATCAGTTATAATAGTAGCTGGTCCGGGTATCAATTTAGACCAAACAATCCCAGAGAGTGGCAACTTCCCTCTTTAATAGAACTGTACTTCAATTGAACCTCATTATTATTATTATTTATATTGGAATGAGTTTTGGATGGTAGCTGACCAAAAAGTTATCATTACCAGTAGATAATATATAATATATGTAATATATATATATATATGGATATATATATATCTCTAAAAGAATGTGCCATAATAATGTCCCATGAGCTCACATTGGGTCATACAATATGTTTCTTATAGCTTTAATACCAAATGTTCCTTACCAAAGCTTACCAAAAATATTGTGTCAGGTTGCAATTTTAATACTTAAGCTCGCAGGTCTCTCTAATTAGTCGTGTCAAGGGTCGTGAAAAGCCATTCAAATGCCACCGAAACCTCAGCCGTTAAATGCACTCTTTACATATTTTCAGCAAAATATCAAGGGACAGTTTTGGTGTATGTCCTGAAAAAGTTAAATAAGCATAAAATTATGTAAAGCCAGAATATTTGAAATCTACTAGTTCTCACCGTTAGGTTAAATATGCCCATAAATTGCACTTTGAAGATATGATTCAATGCCTCATGTGAAAACCTGGATAAAACCTTTTAAATAAACCTTAACCCCCCCCCCCCCCCCTCCCAAATCCCTTTATGAGCAGTTTTCACTTTTGTTGACTTTTGGAGAGTTGCAGAACTTTGAGAAAGATCAATATTGTTTATTTTTGGTGACATTTTAGCATTTGTTTTTAGCATGCTACATTATCGACAGTGAAAAGACATTAATTTCAACTTTCTGTTTTCAGTGCCCTGCTGGGAACTGCCATCTCTGGGTGAGATGAGGGCCAGTAATCTCGTAGCCACCAGATCGAGAGAATTTGTCAACTTCACAGCCAGAAATCTGTGCCGAGTCTACCCGTCGGCCTACCGTATCGATTCCAGTAACTATAGCCCTCAACCAATGTGGAATTGTGGCTGTCAGTTAGGTGAGTTGCTCCATAAATTTGTCATCTTTCTCATCGTTTGGATGCACTCCAGCATTTTGGTGACCCAAAGCGATACTATTGCAAGGAGATAGTAAGTCTTATGCAACTACTCGAGGCACAATTTTATTGTTTATCTGTCATGGTTGGAGGAGATGCGGGGGGGGGGGGGTGGAAGGGAAGAGGAAATTTTGAGTAATTTGGAAATGTTTTGCATAGGTTTGGTTTTAAAAATATTCAACCACTGAAATATAATAAACCTTCTGAAATCTCCTGACTTAAGGCTAAAATCCGATTACATTTACACCTTAAGCCTTTACGGCCTAAATGTTAACTTTAAATCCACTATTATTCTAAAAATTCGAAAATTTAAGATTCTTGTTTTGACTTGAAACAAACAAGAGAGCACCAGTGAACATAATCCAGCATCTTTTTGTGTCCTTTACAAATTGTTAATAATTGTTATTTTTAGCCATAAAATGCCATTTTGCTGTAGAGTATAAACTGTGTTGCTTCCAAGGAGCTGATCTAATGGTCTTGTGAATTAGACTTTGTAGTCCAGTCATTTTGATTGTTGAACCTCTAATATAAGAATGATCATTTTTCAAAACTTGTAATAATGGTATATCGCAATACAGCCTGGATGCTAGCAGTGGTATTTAAAGGACTGCAACTGCAGGGGTGGGCACGAAATTTCTCTGGCAGACCGCAGTGAAAAAATTGTACACAATACATGTAGAACAACACGTTTGGATACCGTGTACTCCTGTGACCAAAATTGACACATTATATCCTATAGAAATTAAGAAAGTTCTACGAGAGCATAGTCCATATGTTACAAGATCCAAAATCAGGACAGGGAACATAGATCTACCTTCTGTTCCATTTCTAGAATTATCATCAGCTATATGATAAATTTTAATTTATCGGACAAACAAAACATTACTATTCGCTAACTTTCTGACAAATTTAGTCCGATATTGATGATAATTTTTTTTTCTTCATATAGACATAATTAACACATAGGAAACTGTTTCACCATTTTGTACTTTTCAAAATCCAACACTAAATATTACTTAACGTTTTTTTTTTGTTTTTTGTTTTTTGAAGTATGCTTTTGTGTTCAATATTCAAACTTTTGTTTATAGAAAATACTCTTGGTTATTAAAATATTAATGTTTCCAGTATGTGGAACAACTTAGGTAGAGCTGGCTAGATCAATTTTGAAAGTGCAGGATAACATTCTTGGTTCCAGCTGAATGGTATTTATTAATTAAGGATGATGTGAGTCTACTTTTTCCTCCTGGATATTTTTGTTTTTGTTTCTTCACCAAGGAACATGCTAATTATACTTCCTTTGGGACTGCAATAATTACGTAAATTTCTACAACCTGGTATAGGTCTACATATGAGAGATATGCAGAGTGGCTTGCATGTATGCTCTAATGCTCTCATACCAAATGTCATTTTCCTTGGGGGGGAGTGGTGGGGTGCGGTTGGGGAGGGTTCACAAGATCATGTCACCAAATATAGATTGTTAAAATCTAAATAAATCACCATCAATCCTTTGTGTAAACATGTCTAGTTTTTGTAAACAAATAGCTGAATAATTAATACTATAATTTTTTTTTTCTTCTTAAATTGTAGGTTGCTCATGTTCCCTTTCAGTTTTCCATTTTGTAATTACCTATTTAATAAAAGTTGGTTAAATACATCCACACATTATCTTAATTTATGTTCAATACTAGGGCCTAAAAAAGTTTAATTTTATAAAAGAGAATATTAGAATGTAACTGATGTCTTAATATATTATTATTATTCTTTTGTTTGTTTTGCTCTACAGTTGCCCTAAACTACCAAACAGAAGGTCGAGTTATGCAGTTAGCAAGAGCTAAGTTCATGTCCAACGGAAATTGTGGCTACGTCCTCAAACCTCAGGTTATGCGCGAAGGTGAGGGTACAAAATTGACTAATTTTGAGCAGGCTTTCTTACGGGTTTCTCTCCCCCATGTTTGAACATGTTTATCCAATCGTGAAATCTTTAATCTCACGTATATTGACCACAATTCCACACTCTCTTCTTCAACAGAGACGTGTGCATTTGAACCTAATTTATGCGATCCACTGACCAATCAGAAGAAGTTATTAACTATTAGAATCATTAGCGGGCAACAGCTTCCAAAACCTCCTCAGAGCTTACTTGGGGAGAGGGGTGAGGTAAGTAAAAGCTTGGGCATACCCAGTTTTTATGAAGCATGTTTAAACAAATTTCAAACAAGTTGTGTTTCTAAAGACCTTGTCTGCGGAAGGAATTTTGCAGCCCTTTTTGACAAATGGTTGCCATCTTTCATCTGAAGAAGGGAGAACAATGTGGTGCCTCGGGAGAGGCAGGCCTTAGTAATGATGGTTACCATATTTCATCTAAAGAAGGGAGGACAGTGTGGTGCCTTGGGAAAGGCAGGCCTTAGTAATGATGGTTACCATATGACATCTGAAGAAGGGAGCCTCACAGTATGGTGCCGCGGGTGGGGTCTAAATTGAGGGATTCCCTTCCCCGTTTTGGGAAAAATTGATTTGGTGACATGACTCAGTGCAAAGAGGCTGAAAGTGGACTTGTGGATCAAGTTGTTTGGTTTTTCATACCCAGGACTTAATCTGCTCTATCTTGGCCAGTGACTTTTACTTTTAAAGAATCACTGAAATGACAGCGGACTTGAAGTTAATATGCAGTATGCCTTGCATAAGAACAGTGAGAGGACCAGTACTAACTAGTCTTGTTTCAAGACCCTGGCATACTTTGCCTGTTACAATTAATATGAGTGCGCCCTCACATCCTCTTTCCAACATCTGTCAGAGCCAGGTTCATTTAATTAAAGGCTAATTCCCCTGACAAGCAGATTTGTGGAAGGGCGCCCTCAGTTTGCATCATAATTCGGCGATATTGAATATACTGTAGAACAAACGTCTTGACCAAGACTAAGTACTAACTGACAATTGGGCATCTCTGAGCTCAAGTTGGAGCTGCTTTAGCCCAGTCGGCATCACCATCGAGAATTACAAATTTTATTGGAAGTTTAAAGGTCCACAAGACAAGTCACGCGTACAAGATCTTGATGCATGTTTATTTATTATTTCTTTTTTTAAAGCATTTTGTGATAAAAGAAGTTTCCCTCTCCAACTAAATGGGGAGTTTAATTTTTTCTTCATTTCCACCATTATTTTACAGATTATTGATCCATATGTTGAGGTTGAGGTGATTGGCCTTCCAATTGACTGTATCAAAGCAGTGACAAAAACAGTCCAAGATAACGGTAGGAAAATAATCCATCTCATCTCTTTCTCCAGTAAAATATCTCTATATTTTTAGTAAAAAATCTCTAGATTTCAGCTAGTGCAATTGTATCTTTTGCATCAATCAAAGTTATATATATATTCGGCTATAAAATTCAGTTCTGTTTCTGATGTAAATTAACCCCATGGTCAGTGTGGATAGGGTTTCCACAATCCCAAGTCAGTGATGGGGGAAGGGGGAGGGGGCTGGGGGGGTTGGGGTTAGGTAGTAGAGCTTGCTCGTCAACATCAGAGTGAATAATTCTGTAAACCCTGTTCCCTCGTTTGTAGCAATTTGCAGAATCATAATAGAAACTCAGAACTTTGCTCTTAATTCTATATGAAAGTAAAAAAATCTTTATGGAATGGAAAAAGGGGTTGAAGAAAGATATGAGGGGGAGGGGGGAGGGTTTGGTATTATATTGTTTTCACTTTTCGACAATATTGCTTATTTATATGTTACAATTGTACACCTGATGCTGGATACTGCCCTACTGGTTAATCCAGATCAGAACCAGTGGTCCGAGGCTCCAAGTGTAGATGCCGAAGGCCAGATGTGCCAATTCATATTATTATTATATTATCATACTATTATTTTCAAGGTCTCAATAAAGTCAATTGGATCACTGACCACCCGGTAGCAAGTTATGTCATGGTTCACGCCCCCTTCCCCCCCTGCATCTGATCCCCTAGCTGTCCTCATTTGCACCTAGTCTGCTCGCCGGCTACGATAATGAGTGGTTTGACTCCTGTAGGCCCTAGAATTTCTCAACTTTGTCCAAATATTGTGTAAAATATTTTTCATTAATACTCAAGATGAAAAATGGGGAACTTAATTTTGACTTTTTTTTTTACCTTTTTCGGGGCAGGTTTTAACCCGAATTGGAACCAGACAGTCTTCTTTACGTTGCATATGCCAGAAATTGCTCTGATCAGATTTGCCGTTTGGGACGAGGATCCAATCGGCAGAGACTATATTGGTCAGGCAACATTCTCAGTCCGGAGTTTATTGCCAGGTAAGGTCAAGTCGCAGCAAGTGTGTACCCGTTTGAGCCTCAAGGGGAGGCGGGGTGTTGGGGGGGGGGTTAATTCGAAAGCCGAAAACATAAAATGCAAAAAAAAAAGCAGTTGCTGAAGCCAAGTCCTCATGAGAGTACCTTCCCCTTGGGAAATATTTAATTTTTTTTTTTAATTTAGACATCAAATAGTGCAGTGTAGGCCATATTTAGACCGAACACTTTTTTTGAAAGGGGGAGTGTACACCCCTATGCAACCCTCTCCTCCCCCCTTCCTGTGTCCACACATAATATAAAGGGATTTGCAATTAGGTTCACAAAAAAAAAAAAAAAGTGAATGTGTATGTACAGGATTTTGATCATGCAGCAATGGATTTCCGTCTCATTTAAGGGAAGGAGGTTAAACTGAGGGAGGGGGTGGGGTGCTTGAAGTTAGGGGGGGCAGAGTAATTTTGTAATCCACTACTACCAATCAGATTTATCTTTTGCTTTGCCTGACATATTTGTTCAATTATATTTCTCTTTTTTTATTCCATTAGGCTACAGACACATTCATCTTGAAGGCTTGGACCATGCAACTCTTTACATTCACGTCATAATAGAAGATTTTGATGAGAAGGTATAAGTTATGCGCAAGTTTCTGTGATTGGAATATGCAACTGTACAAATTTCACTCTTTATGTAAAAATATGAACACGTCTTAGACTAACTGTTTAGAAATTTTTTTTTCCCCTTCTTGACCTATCTGGGTTAGCATTTAATATCCCGTTAATATCTAAATGCTGTTTTGAGAAATAAGTTTTGTGTGAGTGAATTGGCTCCCTTCAAGTTCAATGTGTCTATACATGTGTCTAAACAACAATTGCAGAAAATAAAAGAAATATGTGAGCTACTGTATAATGAGATAAGCACAACTTCACAGGCCTGACTGGGGATGGGGTATAAGGGTTGGGTGAGGGAGAATCCCCTCCAAAAGTGTTTGGTTCCCCCTCCTGAAGCATCCCCCCCCCCCAAAAGGAGATTTTCCACGTCAAAAATAAAGACCTACTGACTGTCATATACTTATGTCTAGCTCCAATAAATATAAGTTCTGGAAATGATGGGAACCACAAAGCTTATGGGAGTCTGACCCTGGCCAAGGGCTCTTTGCCTGGACCCCAGGCCTTAGAAATAGGGGTTCTTATGATATTTGTCCCTGTGGCCAGACCTGACTCCGGTTGCCCTGCGATCACATTTCATTGTGTATGCTTTAAAATCAATTGTTTGGTATTCGATATCTCGTCCAGACATTGCACAGGTTAACTCGAGCCCGAAGCAGTAACAAGCACGACTACGCCAGGACCAAATCCGTGGACCTTGACATCCCAGTGATGGGGTACGCCGGAGGCAAGTTGTCACCGAGGCGAGGGGGGAACAAGATACCCTTGACACAGAGGTTTAACATCATGCGGAGACACACAGCTGCGTCGATATTCATGGTGGGCGATTCATCGTCATCTTCCTCGGCCAGTCCGACTAAAACGCAGAACTCGACGACGACGGCGGCCGAGGAAGACACGATCCACAAGAACCACAAAGGAGAAGGTGAGAGCAAACTGAAGACTTATTTATCTTGAAATATCAAACCCAAATGCACTCAATCGGAAGCAAGTTACCCCTCACATTCTGAGTTATGTAATTCATTGAAAGGAACTCTTTGTCACCTCATCAAAAAAAGAAGGCATTGATATAAGCCAGTGTTCATCCACAATCCTCACAAGGCTAGGATTTCTTATGAGCTTCTGGTGGCTTCCAAACCCTTGGGAAAACCTAAACCAAGCCAGAAAGCTAATCCATACCATTCATGTATAAAAAGGGCATTAGTCAGATGGAAATGAGAGGTATGGGGTGGATGGGGGTATGGGGTGGATGATGTACGGGTGGATGGGGAGTGGAAGTGGTAGGAGTTTTCCATACAAAGTGGTGCATCCTTTCCAGGGGAGGTGGGTTGCAAGGTGGGGCTTGTGGGAGGGGGGGGGGTCAATTGAAAGAGGCCATGAGTTACCTTTTACAGACATTTTCATAAAAAGTAGCGTTCATTTCTTTGTGGCCTAAATTACTGTCATATTATAGGTTGGCTGTGTCAATCTCTCATCCTCATTATCTTTCTGTGATTTGTTCCTACCAATGGGAATAGTGTATTTAGACTGATCGGCTATTTATACGGAGAGTGGAAAATATCAAATTTGCACATGTATGCAAATGGTAGAATCAAAGACTACCAATGTATGTCAAGTTTGTTTTACACAAAACCTTACATTGAAAGCGATTTGCTGAGAATGTTTGTTGTAGGCGGAGATCGTGTTGAAACGATCAATTATTCTTGCAGCCAGGGGTGATGATTGCCATGCAGGTCAAGCCCATGGACGATTATGTCACCAGTCCCAACCCCCCCCCCAAACCCCGGCCAAGTGTTAAAATGTTAAAATCGTATTTTGAGGATTACTTGCAATTTTTGGGGGGATAAGAGTTTGAACATGAGGGCATGATCATAGATTTTTCAGTTTCTTCCTTGTATCATATTCAGGGGCATAACTACACATTTTGTTAAAGGGGCCCCAATGGTTTTCAAGAGCAGGCAGAAACTATTTTCTTAAAATAGGTGGGGGGGGGGGGGAGGAAGGCAAGCAAATATATGTTGGAATGGGGGAGAGGGGAAAGACAAAGTCTTTCAATGCAATAGATAAATTATCCTCTTTAACTTAAAATGTCATTTTGTGTTTTATATATATATATATATTTTTTTCTTATAACTTGCTTCTTTTTTGGCAAAAGGCTCAAAATGCCATTGAGAGAGGTAAGTTTTTTATCTACATGTGTGCTGCTGTTACTTCTTCTCTGGTGTTTAATAAACCTCTCGACTGTACTCGTCTTGCAATCTGTTCTGTGTTGATGTCATCCCTACTGTTATCTTCTGACATGGCATCTGGATCGTTTTAAAAAAAATCAGAAAAGTATTAAAACAGATCAAATATCTACCATGGTTCATACATCTATACCTCCCCCCCCCCCCCGGCCTTTCCCATTTGTGAACCTGTATCCATTGTGTGGAATGTTTCTTTGTACATACCTTCTCCTCAGCTATTTGGGCATCTTTGCTTTATAAGGAGTTTTCCATGCATGGGATGTTGCTTCTCTAAAAGTTGATCCTGTTAGTTCATAATGTAACTGTACCTTTTGGTCTCCTTGATGTGGCGGCTGTTATGTATTTTCCAAGCTCCCTTAGCATTTGTATAATAGCTTCCATTTTTATATGTAGTAATGTTGTTATTATCCACGTTGTTGCCTTTGTTGGTAATTTTCAAAAACTTTTATGGAAATATTAAGAAAGGGAAAGAAAGCAATAAAGTATACATTCCTAAAACAATGGTTATATTTCTTATTACTTTCAGCTCTTCATAATTTTCACAACAAAAAATTATATTAGCTTCTTTTGCAGTGTTCTTTTCGACATTATTGGCTTGTTGCTTGTTTTAGAAATCAATCATGTGTATATAAATGATGAAGGAAATTAGACCTAAGTTGTGATTTTAATATATGTAGAAAATATGTAATCGTGAACACACCTTGACTGCTGGATATGTTTGTATTCGAAATTAATTCAAATCTCGTAAAAGTTCTTCAAACTTTTTCAAAATGCACCCTCTCTCTCTACTATTCTGCGTACAGGTGCACCCACTCAATACCCAATATACCCAATACTCTATAAAAAGGGGCACCCAATACTCTATTTACAGGGGCACCCAATACTCTATACACAGGGGCACTCAGGTATTAAATATTAGTTGAGTAGCATATATAAAAAAGATGAGTCATTCCCTAATGCATTCTATAGTCCAGTTTTCTATCACCCCCTAAATGGATCAACGGCCTGCTCAAATGGTTGTAGCATAGAGTAATGACTAATCAAGCACACAGCTTTATTTCTTCATAATGGCTGCCTTTAATGAAACAAAATCAAGCAGTGGTATTCTAAAACTAAGTGGAAGAAAAAAATGTGATGTAGTCTTTTGAAATTAACCATATTTTTTGTTGTTGTTATAATTCCTTCCGACAGAGTTGCTAAGCGATGCCACCCCCGTTGCTCTCGATGCCATTACTACGATGTTGGAGATAGCTGAGATAGATATCGATATCGCCATGGATGGTAGCACCAAGATACCCCTAAAGGCCCTCTTGAAGGTGTTCTCTCTAAACATTCCAGTTTCGTCGATTATCACTGGAATCCGTGAGAAGAAACTCAGCCTCGACTGTGGGAGGCCCCTCTGCATGGACGCAGTGGAGGGAAACATTGCCAGTAACCGGGATAGCGTCGTTATGACGACTCTAGAGGAGAACGACGAGACTCTGGAGGAGTTCTCGTTTCTATGGCAACAGGAGAGCGACTCTCTGCAAGAGTTGGTAGCACCGAACCGGGTGCAACACCCCGAGCACGCGTTCGTCGGTCTGGAGAACATTGCGGAACACAAGTCGATCGCCGGCTCCTGCGACGACCTCTCTTCGTCGACAGACTCCTCCGATGAAGAGGATGGATACTTGCCCGGTCCATTTACCCTGGGATTGAGGTCCAAGGTCAACGGAGGCCTCGAGGAGAGCGACGAGAGCGACTACGACGTGGAGAGCGACAGCACAAATTCGGGTACTCTAAAAAGGCGAAAGGCTTCGCAGGACAAAAAGAAATTAGAACAGACAAACGTAAGTGGACATGTGATCAAAAGAGTTAAAGACAAAGAGCAGCCTTTCGAAACCAAGGTGGACGTCTTTGCGGGTGATAGAAGCCGTCTGTCCATGGCTATGGAAGAGCTCGGGGCCGATCTGCTCGGTATCATCGGTGACATTAACCCGAGGGCCAGCAGCATGGAACCTGTCCACGAGAAGGGATGCCACTGTGACTTCTGCCTCGTAGAGAGTTGCGGGTGCAGCGACAGCCAGTCAATTTCCAACTTTAACCGAGTCGATGGCGAGAGCAAAGATTTGAAAAGAGTCGGCAATGGCAGAGCAGAGATTTTTTCCGACGAAAATAGAAACTGGAGTAAAATTTACGAGAGCAAAGAAACGGTGATAGGTGATGCCTCGGAGGATAAATCGGATGGAATGGTAATCAGCAGTAGTACGGATACGTTGCAGAGTGAAGACGAGAAACCAAACCATGGCAATATTCATTTTTTGACCGAGAGCGGGGCACTCGAAGAGCCCGAACAATACGATCTTCCAGAACCCCAGACAAATACGGAAGATGTGGCCAGTATGCGAATGGAAGATGAGGCAGAAGACGTTGAGTTTGACAGGCGTAAGGAAATTTCTGAAAAATACGGCGTAACTCTCCGCCAGAGATCAAAGCCTAAGAAGGCGTCGATATTTACCATGCGATTCAAGTCGAGGGACGGATTAGACTCCCGTACCCTATCTGGGAATCTGGACGGGCTCGGTTCCGACGGCCGTTCGAATGATCTACGCGATTCGCTCAACGGTTCGCTGCATCATTCGCAGACTTCGTTGGGTAGAGAGGTGAAGAGAATGTCATCTTTTGAAGCTGGGGTTCGGAGGGGTAAAGGTGACTCCAAGTACGGCACCCTCAGGCGTTGGAAGAGGTTCACGACTGGGGCATTCCTTTCAAAGTCGATGCCGGACATAACTGCCAGGGCGAGTAGCAAAGATTGGGTAGGTTCAGAACACGACAAGGAGTTTGAGAACGGTGGTGTGGGGGCTAGTCATCAGGAGAAAAAGTCAAAAGTCTTCTTCTTTTGGAAAATTTGAATTCTAAGGGGCAGAGACCGCCATCTTCCATCGCTTACGAGTAACCAAAATAATCTGTGGGATTTTGTCGCCAGTAAATATTGATTTGTTCCATCTTATTATTTGTGTTACGGTACACCTTTGTCAGAGCTATTAGCAATAATCAGGAAAATAGTTTGGCACCAAAATACCACAAAGGGTCTCCAAAATACCAGAACGGGTTTCCAAAATACCAGAACGGGTTTCCAAAGTGTTTTATCAGACGGAGAAAGTTTAGAAACCATCCCGATCGTGATCGCATAGACTTGAGTGGTTAGGATACATTGGGAGAAGCAACCCGAAGCATCATTCATCATCTGCTGGTGTGGTAGAGATACCCAGTGATGAATTACACTGCCCTAAACTTAAAAGTCTTTTTCTTTATACCTGTTCGAGTAAATATCCTTATCGTCATGCAACAGGTCATGGTGATAATTGCACTGTCGTCTTCTTAAGCTGTTCCGTGTTGGCAGAAAAGGCGACGGGTATTGAGGAGTCGCATGTATTTCACACTGCTATCACATATTTACAAGCAAAAACAGCTTAGGTTTATTAAATCATTTGATATTAATCAAAGTCAAACTTAGTCAAATTAAACCATAATCAGTTTGCATAGTCGATATTTAAGTACGGAGTAAAGAAAATATGGATGAGCGACGATTGAAACGAGAATTAGAGCAGTGGTTTGAGTGGATTTTGATGATTGGTTTGATGCTATTCATTACAAAATTACCATGACAGGTTAGGGCATTAGCTTGATTAGTGAAATTTCATGACAAAATATGGAGGATTTTGGTGGTTTATGGAAGATTTCCAAATGTATCACATTTTGATGAGAAATCTGCAAAAGATAATAATAGACCATACAAGGGTATCATTGACATTGGTCATATACCGTAATATTCACAATCTTTTAATAGACAACTTACTTTGTAAGCTATACCTTTGTGACGAAAAACAATTTTGCCCGTTTCATTTGAAAATTTCGTAAAAGAAATATTGCTGGCATACTTTGCCTCCAAAGAATGTGACAGCTAGTGTTACCTTTCAAAGATGTTCCGTTGGCCATCATTATGAGAATTTACAGTATAAACTAAACTATTCCATAGTTCTGCTCTATGAAATTGATTATCTTTACATCTTGTACGTAAAGCACGTTTGGAAACATCCACCTTTTTGCTCCATCCAACGAACAGTTGAAAGTGTTCTAGGGAATTTTTCTGGGCATAATATAATTACCAAGTATTGCATCGCAAAATGGTCAAATTGCTATACAAGTCTTAACGATGTACAGCAGTTGTTTTAACACAGGAACCATAGTATGAATATATAAGAGACAAAACGGCTTCACCAAATTTGAACACTAGAACTTAGTCTGCAGTATTGATAAACAGCTTTTTAACTTTTTAACAATGTGATCATACACTTGAAATATTCTATCAACTCTCCATCCACTTGGCCTTCAACCAAAATGCAACTTTTTTTTTGGAAGGGGGGGGGGGGTATTTTTGTTAGTGTAATGTATGCTTCATTGGATAAATGATTACAACTCAGATGTCATGCTAACATCCATTGCTAGGTTTGCCAGAATTTTGTGACATTTAGTCTCGACTTCATACGTCATATTTTATGCAATGAGAAATGCTATGAAGAAAGGTTACGATGAAAACATCAAATTTCTTAAGATTCAACACCGCTGGGTCAGCCCAGGATTGGTACTTTGATATTTTAATAACCATATATAATCTTGCATCATCCTTTTTAACCAGATCCTGTTAATATTTTTGTTACAATTTTGCAGTTAAAGGAAGGTGATCATCATTTGTATGGGTACTGGCAAATTTAACAAGGAAAGGGGTGTGGGAAGGTAGTATGTTGTTACACTGCCTAGAGTGTTATCATACACACTGTAGAAATGTTAAGTAAGAAGACTTGACCAATGACTGCCATAGGTAAGACGTGTGTAAGGACTGTAGCCGAGGGACAACAGTTTTAAAATGAAATGGGCTCGATGCATTTTGCTTTTTTTCATTGCGATTTCTCTGTGAGAATTTGTTAGAAACTGGGTTACAAAGGTATGTTCTGTTCAAAACCTGTCTAGGTTTGAAACCCTATCATGTTATAATTCATATAAACTAATTGCGTGAGTTATTCGATAGTATGACACAGAGGTTTTGTGTGTCTACCATAACTCGGTACCTTTTACTAATTTTAATTACAGGCGTGATATTCTTTGCCGATATATTTAAAGATTTCACTGCCGTTATTGTTATCGTGTATTTATTTCTTACATAATATGTCTGTATGATTAAGAATTATTTTCTATTAGACCTCCAGTATTTTGTGCTATAGTTTACTGCAACTGTATTCACTCGCTTTCCATACATAGCGGAATTTCATTTGAGTAGTACCAAGTTTTTAACAACTGATTATTGGGGTGAGGTGGGGGGTTATAGATGGATGCAGGCATGTTCTCGTGATAGAACATATTAGGGAGTCAATATGTATTCTGTTTGTCCTGCTTCCAACCTTTTGCTAATCCATATTTTGTCAACTAAAAAATTAAAGGGATTTAAGGCTGCATTGTGCATTCTGTTATCAAGACACACAGATGCATAGCAAAAGAGCTTAAATCGTCTTTTTCACCAAAATAATAATTTAGAAGGCATACTTCTTTTTCAAGGAATTAGCCAATTTTGTTTGTAGACTAGCCAGCCGACACAGGTTTCTTTTGTAAACCGAACGAGTTCCATGGTGTTACACACTACGTACAGTCAGTAGAATGCTACTTGACCATTTCATATAGCAGAGAATCAAGGATGTCTTTGGTATATTTAGCGTTAGGGACACCTGACCAATTAATTTAATGAATTTTGTTCAATGTTTATACCATTTTCCTGGCTCTATCTCCTGTGATTGTAAGGAACCAGTCAAGACTGAAAAAGAAGACAATTTTTCGGGGTTGTTGCCACTTTTGTGTATCTATGTATAATAGAATGCATAAATACGGCTCTAAATTAAACCCAAATCACAATGACCGAAAACAGGTCTATTTTAAAACTAATCCTGAACTTCTCAGGTTTTTGAATTTACATCACATAAAAAAAGTAGCAGATTCTGAATTTTTCTTGTTAAGATCATCACAAGTTTTAATCAACTTCTCAATACATTGTTGGCTTACAAAAGGAGGATGCAAAGAAAAAGGTCAAAGAATTTTTCAAGAAACCGTAATCACCCTTAGACATAAAGAAGTTGGCTTGTTTTTGTAATGAATATTATCAAATAACATGGAGAATACTAACAACCCTCCTGCAACCTAATTATGTTAAATATGCAACAGACATTAATGAATATTCAGTTAAAAAACCGCAAATAACCATGCATACCTTACCTCAAAACAGAAACACGCATTGTATATGTCTAGCATCTGCACAGTTGGGGGGAGACAGCATTCTCTGTGTTCCATTTCTATGGTTTTTGTATAATTGTACATAAGATCTTATTATGCAAGTGTAAATTTCATTTAGATATTTATAATCGAGAGTAACTTACAAACGTCGTCAGTTTTCCACAATGTGCAACACCTTTTCTCAAGGTCTCTTTGCTTCATGAATATTCATAACATTAACTTTTATGGATGTTTGCAATATACTGTCATTATATTTGAAAATTATATGTAGTAACTCTCCCTTGAAACATGCGGAGAATTGTCCTTTTTTTTGCTTCAAACTATTTCTCTTCACCTTATTTCGGCTTCAGAAAACGAAATACTTGGGATTGAGGACTGTCCATTTGTCTCGATCGACTAACGAAAAATGCTTTGAGATTGAGAGAGAACTGCAAGAGGATATTTCAACATGAGTGTCAGACTGTTACTGTGAATTTGGTGACCTACCTTGATGACCTACCTAAAGCCATTAAATATATGACAGTTATAATAATCAAAATTTGTTTTCTAAACGTAGTACACTGGATGTCTTTGCTTCTCCAAATTTTTTCACCAAAGTTGAGAGGATTAAAACTACAAAGAGAAGGGTGGCAGTACTAAGTTTAATACTAAGTTTTGAACATGAGAGAAGATCATTTGATTTTCTACTTATATAGTAGTATATAGTACATACAGTATATATAGTATATATATATAGTATAGTATATAGTATATATATAGTATATATATATACATAATATAAACAGCAGTATACAGTATATATAACAATAGTATACAGTAGCATGGACACTTCGAATTCCGGACACCTAAGCCGTAAATCACCCCAAAAATCACGGCCAAACTTTCTTTCCTGCAAACTGTTTTCACGTTGTAAAAAAGAAGATTCTTCGTGATTGTGGAACTGGTATTTCTTTGCTAGAGTATTGCGAAATTCGGACACTCGTTCCCACAGTGTGGCGCTGGTGATAAAATTGGTGGCGCAGTTGCTCTTTCAGTAATTATAACAGACTTCATAGATCTCCGTCATTTTATTGACAAATATGTAAGTATTTACTTGCACACGGGTCATTTTGGAGAGAAAATAACTGTAGCTTTGTACTTTTTGGTGAAATTTGGCTCTTCCTGTAGGTTGTCAT
Source organism: Apostichopus parvimensis (assembly GCA_000934455.1). Taxonomy (NCBI): domain Eukaryota; kingdom Metazoa; phylum Echinodermata; class Holothuroidea; order Aspidochirotida; family Stichopodidae; genus Apostichopus; species Apostichopus parvimensis. The sequence goes on along the minus strand of KN885751.1, from coordinate 41,686 downwards.
GGTGAAATCGTGTATTTCTTAGGGGTGTCCGAACTTCGCAGTGTTCGGAAATTCGCAATACTGACTATATATATAGTATATACTCTTATTGTAAATTGTAGCACTGATGGCAATGTTGTTAGCAGTAACTAGTAGTAACTAGTTCATCCGCAACCGTTGGTCTTCTTTTTCCTGACAAATGTTGCCAGATTCAAAATTTAACAGATTCCCAGATAATTTCATTTGCGGGAATATACAGACAACCTGAAGAATCATCACTTGATTGGATTCTGTTTTACCACAGGGAAGAAAAAAAAAAATTAATTTGGAGTTGAAAGGAAGACCCACTAATGCTGATATTTTTTGTCTGTTCCTTTGATACTACCTAGACCTACGAGCAACCATAACAACATGCCTCTCTCATGGTATAATCCATGCATCTCGAGCAAACCTTCCAGTGGATGATCAGAAAGTGTTTAAATATTGGTCAATGCTTCAAAATCAGAATAATAAATGACACTGGTATCCAGTATTTCCCATTCTCATTTAAATCACTGAAAATATCACAATAAAGATGTAGGGTTTTTTTTTTTCTTCTCTTTTCACCAATTCACCTAGTAAACTGTCTTCTTCTTCTTCAAGTTTGCAAACACCTCTTGATTATGTACAAATCTGTCTGTCTGTCTGTCTCTGTGTGTGTAAGTAACAGTTAGTTATTCCGGCTCTGGGCTGTGTTACTGTAATCCGCGTCGGCGATGTTCAGCATTAAGCTTCCCGCGTTCAGGTAAATTCGGTTCTGGGACTGGGCGATCTGTCGAGCAAAAACATCGATTTAACATCCAATGCATTGGATAGCCTCTTTGTACAAAGCCCGACTGGATCGTGATTTCACAAAGCAAGTGGGGTGGGTATTCAATCAGCATTCATACATCAGTTTGGACTTCTTTATATGCCGTTCGGGAGGCATTCTACCCTGCTCTGGATGGTAAACTCACCGAGATTTAGACGGCTAGTTCCCGACCCCACAATAACTTCTAGGATGCTGCATTTCACTGCTACTAATACCATTTGCTTTTACCTACTCTACCCTAGCACTGATCTATAACATCTCAACCATTAAAAATATATATTGAAAATTGCTACACAAATTGATGTGCCATTTCTGGTGAAAATTGCATTTAATCTTGCATTTAATCAGTGAGTTAACTACACATCTGGATGGCACCCCCTCCTTCCCTTCTATCGTCATTGTCAATTGAATTTCAGTATATGGCACAATATTTCAAATGCAATGACCCTCCCACTGTTATCAATTGAATTGAATAAACTAGTGCATCGCACCCTGGCCCTCACCCCTCCCCCCCTAATTATCATCAACTGAATTTAGTACCCCTCCAATTATCATCAATTGAATAAACTAGTACATGACACACTGCCTGCCGCCCCCCCTCATCTTAATCAATTCAATAACCAAATGTATGGCACCCTGGCCCTCCCATTGTAATCAAGTACATGGCACCCTGCTTCAACCCCCACCCCCTTCAACTGAATTAAATACCCAAGTCCATGGCACACTGCCCCCAACCACCCCATCATCATCATCCATTCAATAACCAAATGTATGGCACCCTGGCCCTCCAATTATAATGGATGAAATAACCAAGTCCATGGCACCCTGCTTCCAACCCCCACCCGATTCAATTGAATTAAATAACCAAGTACATGGCACCCCTGGCCCTCCAATTATTATGAATTGAATGAAATCACTAAATAAATGGCACCCTGCCTCCACCCATCCCTCCACCCCCCCACCCATTATCATCAATTGACTTTAATGGCCAACTTAAGTCATCCTTTCATGATTCCTAACCGATTTGTCAAAAAGATATAATTCTCGTCAGCCCTCGCCTTATCAAGTCATCATATGTAGATAAAAGTAGGGTTCTATCTTACCACTTCTCACTGAACAGACTTGGCTAAACTAACTTAGAAGGACATCACCATTGAAATTACTTTGAGGCAAACTATCCTTTAAGGTTTAAAGACATACAAAATACATACCGTCCTGGCAATGTTTTGTGACGCCCTGATCTTCCTCAGCTTCAGGTAACCGGGATTCTTCGTGATAGCTTCACCGAGGTAAGAAAACGAAGTCAAGGCAAATTTGATGTGAGCAACGATCGATACATGTAACGGTGATTGTGAGACGACATGTAACGGTGATTGTGGTGTACATCATGTACGTAAGTGCTGGTATCGTAACCAAACAGTCACATTACACTCGCATTGTACATCTATTATACACTTAGGTAAGACGTTTCTTGTTCATGCTCCTGTTATTACTCACAGTACGATGCATTTCTTGGTACAACATATACAGTAGGCAGGTAAAATGCTCTGAAATATTAATTAACACTGTAATGGGATAGTAAGAGTTTAAAGAATGGAAACCTACAAATCGAAACTTTCTAAAGAAACAATTTTAAACCTCTACGCTTCCTTATCCAACACCTTGGTACACATATGCCTCAGATTACTAAAGATGGTTATCAGTCAACAGTGTCTCTATGACCAGACAACCTTCACACACCACCCGTTACCGCCCCCTCCTCCTCCTCTCCCCCACAACTCCCACCCCTATGCCTAACGTACCCCACTGTACCACCGCCAGGACGGTGCTTGCTGGACTTCACGCAAGTTTCATCCACGAGGTGGGGGGTGTTTTTACTGTCAATCCGGCCTTACAATGCATGTCCACCGAATGCGCAGGGTTCTCAAACTCTCGAGCGGGTAAACGCTCAGAGAGAGAGAGAACCCTGGGCAGGACATCCATCAAGATTACAGACTGAACCCGCGGTGAATGATTTCAGGACAGACACCGCTGCCTGATGGGAATTATGGTCGGTTGTCCTTCACGATCAAGAGACACAGGGTTGTCAAGCTTTCGATAATCATCACAGGCAATCAAATACTGAATTAGGTGTAGTACCGAGGAGGGGCAGGTTAATAGAATCAATGCTGACTTTCTCAACTGATCTGGTCGAGAGGGAATTACTGATCTCTTTTTTTTTGGTTTGCTCTGGGTGCCTTTTAAACCATTAAAGCAGTGGAATTGTATATATATGTAATATATGCCAAATCCAATGACCAAGAAAAAAAAAAAAGAAGCAATTTACATGTGTACAAAATGTACTGCAAAGCTGGTTTCACAAGTTACAGTAACTTCCACACAATATTAATATCATATCATAAGTTACCTTCTTCAGTGAACTGTTTTGACTAACTAATAAGAATTGGATCTACAAAAAATAACAGATGAGTATTGGTATTGGGACTTGTTACATGTAAGATGTTACTACCCTCACTGAGCTGTTTAGACTAACTAACTAACTTTAATACTTATAAACACCAAGTCTACATCTACTGTAGGCCTTGATGTTAATGTTAATCCAGTTTGTTCCATAAATTCTACCCAACTCAACACAAACATGTTCTTTTAACTGAGCCATATAAACAAGAGGGCACCCTTGCATTACATTCAACACCATCTTCCCACGACAAATTTGTAACATATCTTTAAACATGTCATTCGGGGTCATGCAAGTCTTCATGTTTTCACACAGAGTTTTAGTGTTGCAGCTGAGGACTGACCTAATCGTCTGTGCATTAGACTCAATAGTCCAGTCATTTTAGTTGATGAACCTCACTCGTTCAAAAGGGTCATTTCTCAAATTTTTAAGAGTTTAAAATTTATAGAAATACCTGCCGGGCTGCTGACAGTGGTTTTTACCGGTCAAAAAACGTATCAAACTTACAGTCATCCTCACAGTGTGAGACAGAAGAGGAATGATCAGTCACTTGAACAGCACAAACATGCAAGCCGGGGAAGTCTCAAAGTAAAGCTGTTACAAAACTCAACTCGAACAAACCCCCTGTTCGAGGTAAAAAAAAATGATCTGGTCAGTTTGTTCCCTTAGAAATCTTCCATTTCAAAATTTGCCTTACAAACTCTTCAAATTTGCATATTAAACATGCTAATTAACTGCACAAGGCTGACAAAAGGATATCATGTAAGCTGCCTCCGCTTCTCCTTCGGCCTGGACGATCTTCTGCTGTCTCTGTTGTACGGCTTTCTCGACTAAGAACTGCGCCCTCTGTGCCTCTTGCTGAGCGACCTGCTTGGCTTCCACAGCGGCGGTGTATTCCTTACCTAGACAATGTCGGAAGGGACGACGAGAGGCGATAAGGAGAGGTAGCTGAACAGATAGATGGTGGCAAGGTGATGTAACATATATGGCAAAACAAACTCATAACAATGTAGACAAAACGGAGCTTAATAATACTTCAGTAGAACATCGTCTTTTTTATTTTACATACGACAACAGAGTGCCTTCTGCTGGGTAATTCAACTCCATTTTTGTAACGCCATGACTGCTAAAGGGGCAACTACTGTACTCTTGGCATCAAAATTCATGAGCTTTCTAAATCCATTTGAGAACACTGTCTTCGATGAGAGCACTCTTTCATGTGAGCCTGTACATCTTACTGTTACCAACGGCATGCACAGGATTTCAAAGGGAGGGGGTCCAATTTCTACAATCTCCCTGAATGATATAGGTGGGGGGGGGGGCTGAACTTATATGGAAGGGCTAAAGGAGGGGATGTGGATCTATAGTTGTTGAAGCAGAATCCCATGTAAAGCTATCAGAGGGTTCTCCCCAGAATTTTTTTTTTTAATTTAGACTGATTTGTGCATTCTGAGGAGGCATGCTTTGACTATTAGTTAGGTCTATAATCTATCTGGAGAGCTGTGCTAATAAACACTCATTCATTTCTTGTGTGTGGATAAAATGGATTTTAAACCGCTGGCAGTGGTCTAATTCTTCCTCGTCTGAAGGTTAAGAAATCCCAGAAAGTCAGCAGTGAGGATGGGGGGGGGGGGAGGAGGGTACAACCCCCACCCCAATGACTGTTACTATGCATATTTGTAGTTGTGTAATACACAAACTTCAATGCCTGCTTTAAGTATTCCATTCTACGACCTAATTATGTCGTACCCCCAATTATTAACTAGCTGACACATGAATGTTAACATCCTTCAAGTAAAACTGTGATGTCCAGCATTTGTCCAGTCAGAATGCGCAGCTGCGTCACCAACTTACCAAAACTAAGCTCAGTGATGGATACGTCGTCCAGGATGATTCCAAAGTCGTTAGCTCTTTCTGTTAATTGCTTGCGGATGAGAACACTGACCTGAAATAAACGAGAAAAAAAAGAAGAAAAAATGACGGCGATGCCCATGCTGAATACACTACGCACTCTACATGGAAATATGAATATTCAGTACCAAACTCTGGTCTCCACCCTCTTGGTAAAGACAAAGGAAGGTCTGATTGAAGAAACTACAGTATTAAAGGCATTGAAGACTCGCCCCAAATAGCGTGCCGCCATTTTTAAAAAGTTAACTTTCCGTTGCTTGCAAGTGAAGTTTTTCTCGTCGCTACAAAATGCAGACAGTAACGAAACGTGATACCTTATCTTTAGCTGGACCTGATAATGTCCATCGCTGTATTGTTTGTACACTGTGCTGTGGGTATTGACCGCAGCTGTATGTACTGACTGTACACTAGTGTCAATTACCGACGGTAGCAAGCTGTGTGTGTATTTTCTGGGATAGATGGTGGTGTCTAACACTTCTGTTACACCTCATTTGAAACTCGGTCAGATTACCGACATTCGACGTTTCCATTTGCGTGAGTCTTCACACCCTTTAATGTTCAGGATTACTAATGCAGCATTCAAGATATGAAGTGAAAAAGCCCAAACTTCCCAAATGTGGGATTCAAGATGTGAATTGGAAAAACCCCAAACTTCCCAATGCGGGATTCAAGATAGGAATTGAACCGCCCCAAACTTCCCAATGCGGGATTGAAGTTGTGAATTGGAAAAACCCCAAACTTCCCAATGCGGGATTCAAGATCTGAATTGGAAAAACCCCAAACTTCCCAATGCGGGATTCAAGATGTGAATTGGAAAAAAACCCAAACATCCCAATGCGGGATTCAAGATAGGAAGTGAACGACCCCAAAATACCAAACTGCGGAATCCGACATGGGGAAGTAAGTGAACCCTAGATTCCTTGTAAATCAACTGGACATACAGTACCTGTTGTCTCTGTGTGATAAGTTGTGAGGCATTAAACTTGGCGACTACCCCCTTCAGAACCTGAAAGGAACAAGAATATAAAGATCCTGATTTAGTTACGAAGCAACATCATATTATTCCTCAAGTGGTGCGAGTCACATTTACAAACTTGGCTGAAATCGTACTGTATAAAATAATAAAAGAATAAAAAAAAAATTTAAAATTACCCTACAGATGGGGTTGCTCCAACTGGTGTGATGTCTTTATGCTACGGGTCTTTAGCTATTGTCATTTATGGTCACGAAACTCTTTACACAGGGTTAGGTCAGTGACCCATCATAAAATACACCATACTACATATATCACCACAATATATATTCCTGTTCCTCGGTAAACACTTTGTTCCTTGTAGCTCAATCATCACTTTACAAATGACAAGTTTATCTCATAAAACACTCTTGTTGGTTCACCAAAACTAACGATAACTAAATCTATTTCAAAAGGTAGAAAAACACCAATGGGTTTAACAAATAGGATGAATATAGATCGACATGTTATGCGTGTTTGTAAGTTGCGATGAAAAAATCAAGTTACGACCGCATTTTCTAACAGAGGGGTAGCTGGCCGAAGATTCAGATTTTGAGTCACATTGACGGGCGCCGGGTGATATTAGCAGAAGGGCCTTCACCAGCACCCCAACCATGACTTAAATATTTTACCTGCTATAAAAGTGATGCAGCGAATCATCATCACATAAAAGATTGGAAAAAAAAAAAAACCCAAGTGAAATAAGACTCTTACCTCATTGCAAATAGAGGGCAGCACTCTGTCATCATAATCTTGTCCCAGCTGACGACAGATCTGCGGCAGTTGATCGGCAATGGGCCTGAACAAGACTCGAAGGCTGATGTTGACCATTTGTAAATCTGTGCGGTAGCAAAGATTTAAATAGTTACTTACAGCGCACCACAATACATTGTAATTAGAACTATCACAGTAAGTACTGTGTAACACTCTGTACACCGTCAGGAATGAATTTGATGCAGCGGTGAGTGTATAATTTCTGTTGACATGCCAAAAGCTTGTTCAGTAGCTTTTTGAGAGCTCTGATCATTTTGAATAAAAAAAAAACTGAAGCTTTTCCGATAATAAAACCCCATAAAATTTACTTGGTCAACAGTCATGTTAGTCAAAGTTTCATTTTAAAATAGTGAAGCCAAAGTGAAAAATTGTTTTTGGGTTTGAAGATCCTTCAGTTGGGAACTACAGGAGTTCTGTTCATTGGGCCCTACAGGAGATCTGATTACACTTCAAATAATTATATGAAACACAAATTTATAAATTCATCAAAATCTCCAGCAGTACGAATCTAGTAATATCAGGGCAACATTTTGATGGTGGTCCGGCTGTCAGGGACGACCAACTGTTTACAAGCGAGTTTATATTACAAATGTAGGTTTTTTAACTGAATACCCCAAAAATAGGTAAAAGTGATTTAATTGCAATCAATTATCAATTATCAATATAATTAACTTACTGTACATTACAAACACCACAATTCTCCATTACAGTAGATTCAGTACAACAGCTGCTATTGAACTGATATGATCAGACAATACCGTATATCTTTTGTAGGTAGAGTTCAATGTCAAAAGTAGGATAATGCGGGTGCTGCAGCATCATGCAAAGAGGCTGTGTAGGACATGGGTCATTCTGTGTCAAATCACGGATGGCTGTTGCTGCACCCTCTCCAAAAATTCCCAAATTTTTGTATGTTTGGAACATCATGAAATAAGCATATTCTGAAAATTTCAGTTGCATTGCTTCATAATTGGCTGATTTATCACACTTTGAAATCCAACAAATTGCGGAATTTCAAAGTATGATAAATCGTCCAATTTTGAAGCAATGCAACTGAAATTGTCAGAATATGCTTATTTCATAGTGTTCCAATCATACACTAAATTTTGGGAATTTTTAAAAGATGTCAAACAACAACATAAGTCCTCCAAAATTTGGTGATTTGATATGGAATGACCCACATACATACGGTACATGACCTGTTTAGACTAACTAACTAGCTTACTATAAACACCAAGTCTACATCAAAACAAACAAGTCCACATCTAGACCAAGGTGTTCCAAACAATAACACTGATCTGCATCTTGAGATAAAATCCCTATGGTGTGATATTTATTCATCCCAGCTGAGCAGGATTTTTGAAGCTTCTACTGCTTTTTCTTTCTGACATGACATGAGCTGTGTTTCACCTAAAATTGCCAAATACTTACTGATCAATATCAGAGGCCTTCAAACTGTGTAACGACAATTGTCATGGAATCGTCACGTTTTATAGTAGTGCTTGAAAAGAAATCAGTGTGCAGTGTCTTACCAAAATGCAGAGAGCATTTCTTCCATGTCGACAGGTTAAGAAGACCATACAAGTGACTAAGAGGTGAGAGCATGGACCTCTTCTGTCAAATCATAACTAAAACTTTACAGTACCTTTGCTACCGGTGGGTGAAGAGATCCGTCTGGGTTTGGCACGGATGTCATATATAATCGGATATTGGAACCATGGTATCCTGAAGTGTAGGCCTTCCCTGTAGATGGTGTTCTGTAGACCCCCTATACGACTGAAAATGATTGCTCGCTGACCACCTTGGACTGGAAAAGAAGAAGCATTAAGAAATAAACTTTTGTCAAAATTCATGAAACCAAATCAAGTAGTGTTCAGGAAGTTCTTTACCATCCAGACTCAGGACTCTTTGGGAATTCACTATTTAAACAGACTTAATGAGTAGTAAAACAATAATACTTAGATAATTTCTTTTCCAACAATGAAGGCTTTAAATTTTGTAAACAAAGTCTTCTCCTTCCCCAAAGAAATTTCACTCACTGGAAATCAGGGGTGTTAGGAAAGAAATATCACAGACGTAGGCTTTGAACACATTTTTCTTGATGTGTATCATCAAACAGTTTGTTGGTTAGTTGCACCAAATCACATGCCTCTTCAGTAGCCCACGGTAAAATGTGTCACAAAATCAATGCCAAGGAAGGGTCAGTATTGTTACTGGGATTTTCAAAGGTGCATGGATGCAACAACTCACAAATGTTTGTTAGCCTATACATGTATACATATTGGTAAGCCTAATAGTAAGTTTGGCAAAGCACCCAACATTTGTGTTGTATGAGAATCCAAAACTACTGTAATTTAAACCTGTACATGTATGTATGTATGTACCAGTTGGTTGACATTCATTGTATAGTAAAGTCTTTAAATTAAATGAATTAAACCAGAAGCAGACAAGTACATTCAGGGTTTTCGTTAGTAGCCGGGACCCGGGTCAAATGACCCGCCTACTGCACGTACATGACCCGTCTACTTTGCGACGCTCAGTAAAAAAAATAAAAAATATAAAAAAATAAAACAAATGACGAAAAAAATCGGGGAAAAAATGTAATGGATCAGGATTCACCGTGATATTACCCACGCAAGTACACGACGCACATACAATTGCGCATGGTTCGAAATTATTACAACCCACAACCACAATCAGACCGGTTTATCACTGGCTTTATGTCATTTCCTTGCTCAAATGAACCAGTTGCTGCTATCAGTTTCTTTTTTTACTAGCCTACTTATTCCCCCCATATACTCCCTACGCAACGACAAAACCGACTAGGAATATGACATCACTCAACATGCCCTAACCCATTTCCGAATTCCCTGAACAAGGTTCTCGGTATGCTACTACAAAAAAATTGAGGAGAAATAAAGAAAAATAGGACAGAAGAAAGGGGTGATTGGGAGGGGGCAATATCATTGACCAAACAGCTGTATATTGCACCATTTTGCATCTAGAGACTTTTTAAATTGCAATTTTCCGGCAAAGGGGAGCGGGGCACCCCCCCCCTTAGAACCCTCCCCCATGTCCGCGTACAGACAGTCCCGCCTACTTTTCAACTTGACCCACCTCCTACATTTATTAACAAAAACCCTGACATTGCAAATACTGTAGTATTTGTTAATATGACACTGAATGCTGCACAGTATGGAATTGAATGACCTTGAAGTACAATACCCAAAACACATGGAACATCAAAACAGTCAAAATCATTTTTTGGTAAAAATCCCAAATTTTGAGGATTTTTCACTTCAAAATACGGCAATAATCCTGATTTTTTTTTGTACAAACAGAGTGGTAGTATATCTCTTCCTGAAAAAATAATCAGATTTTTTCCAACATGACATGTTTTGAGTTATTGGCTGTCAAAGACAACCTCTTTTGTACATCAGAGCAACCTTACAACATCATAAATACTGTAATATTGAGAAATGCTAGAACCCTGAAATTTTGTAAGGTGTAAGAACTTTATACTTAAAATTAAAACTGTATAGAACCCTCACAGCTCTAACATGGTTATGTTGGTAAAAAATTGGCATCAAAACCTCTTCCTCATGCTGAATCCCAGCATGAAATAGCAACTTTAGAGCTACACAACTTGCAAAAATATTTATATGAAGGAGCTGTAATCATTATTTTGTAGTGTTTGTACTGGATATATTAACCTAGATGAAAGAATCAAATACTCTGAAGCAATGGTTAAGGAGCAATTCATCACTAAAATATCATATATATTATTTGTTTGTGAAACTTGAATATTTTTACTTTTAAGTTTACCTTTCTCCACAAGACAATGTTTTATAGCCTAATTTTAGGGATAGACTCTATAGGCATCTGTAATAGAAAGGTAGTCGGATGTTTAATTGCTGAGAAATGAGACCTCAAAAATCAAGAAAATGACAAAATGACAAAGGGTAATTAAATCAGCCAAATTTGAAGCAATGCAACTGAAATTTTCAGATTATGACTATTTCATGGTGTTCCAAGCATACAAAAATTTTGGGGATTTTTAAAAGATGTCAAACATCAACACACTCCAAAATTTGGTGATTTGATATGGAATGACCCAAATGCAAGGTAATGCATATTGGTAGTAGTAACGAAAAGTATACCTACTGTACAGTCTTAATGGTGAGGAGTTACAAGAGGTCTTTTTTTAAAGACACCTAGGTATAACTTATCTCTGCAACTAAGTTATAAACATTGTCTCGAACCTGTTAAAAGAGGTAACAGTGTTTTAGGAAGGATCAGGAGGAACTTCAGTTTTCTGAAAGAGGAAATAGTTAATTTAGGCTTTTTTAGCAGTCAGTTAGGCCTCATCTGGAGTATGCTGTGCAGCCGTGGAACCCATATTTTGCTAATGATAAGGAAGTACCCCGAGAAGGTCCAGAGGAGGGCTACTACTTACTAGGATGATTAGTTCCTTAAAGGGTATTCCTTATTATATGCGGTTACAACTGTTGAATCTCACCACCATGGAGCTTAGGAGGTTACGTGGTGAATTGATTCAGGTTATCAAGATCGCGTATGGTTTTGACAATTTATCCTTCACTCACTTTTTAATGTTTGCTAAAACTTTAAAAGTACCAGTAGTTGTACCAGAGGTCATTGTTTTAAACTCCAAAAGTCACAAAGTAAGATTAATATTTGGCATAAATTTTTGGGCTATTAGGGTTGTGAATGAGTGGAATGCTTTGCCTGAGAAAGTTGTACTAGCAAGTAGTGTGCATGGTCTTAAGAATGCTTTGGACAAGCACGTTAAGCATTGTAAACTACTCTGAGTGTTTGTGTCTTACAGTTTTTTTTCTCTCCTATGCCTAGGCTATAGCAGGGGTGGGCAACCTTTTTGAATGAATGGGCCAGATATAAGGAGAGAAAAATTGACTGGGCTGCACCTAACCAACGACCTGCTGTTGATTGCAATCCTTTGATTACGAGGACTTTCAAGCAATACAGTACTGTAGGTGTGCGGTCATACTAATTAGCGTCAACAGACCCATTTCACGACAACTCAAGACAACTCAAGACAACAAGTTTAAAATACCAGATCAAATACAATGGTTGTAAACAGAGTGTATCTGGAAACACGTTTCAAACTGACTGAAACCATTGTGCATACATATTTATCACGGGAAAAAAAAATCTTTTTCGTAAAAATAGTCAACTTTCTCCGTCCATAGAATTGGACGACGTGATGCCATTGCGCTTGCGCAATGACTTTAGACCGCACCATTATAATATGGATGGGTTTGTATTAGGGTTTTTGAACAACCTTTGTGTACAATAAATAAAGAAAGAAATAGAGACAGAAAGAAGGAGAGAAAGAAGGAAAGAAAGAAAGAAAGAAAGAAAGAAGGACAAAAAACAATTGAGACAGAAGAAAGAGTTAAAGAACAAAAGAAAGAAACAAAGAAATACATGTAAATAGAACTATTATATGAAGAGTTTCTTACATTGATACGAGTGTGTGGGCACTATTATCGACTTAAAAATTACCCACCTGTAGTGTAATGGTTCGGTCCAATAATATTGCGCAAGCGCAATAGCATCACATCGTCCAATTCTACGGACGGAGAAAGTTGACTATTTTTACTAAAAAAACATTTTTTCCCGTGAAAAATATGTATGCACGATGGTTTCAGTCAGTTTTAAACGTGTTTTCAGATACACACTGATTACAACCATTGTATTTGATGGTATTTTGAACTTGTTGTCTTGAGTTGTCTTGAGTTGTCGTGAAATGGGCCTGTTGACGCTAATTAGTATGACCCTAGGTGTGTGTATTCACAAAAAACATAATGTCAATACAGTACAGTTGATAATTAACTGATCAATAGGGATAATACAGGCCTACCTGACAGCATCTTTGGTGCCGATAAATTCTAAGCTGCTAGCTCGTTTTTTGTGATGATGTAAAATAGATTGATTTTTTTCTTTTCTTGAGACATCTCACAGGCCGCAAAAAAATCACTGGCGGGCCGAATAGGTTGCCCACCCCAGCCCTATAGGGTTTTCAACTAAGCTATACTAATAACCCAACGTGAAACGTTTCGCTTCGTTAGCCTAAGTAAAACCTTTATCGTTGAGACTTACGCTAGCCGATGCCTACATAAGTTTAAAGTTAACCTAGCCTAGGCCTAAGTTAGGCTAGCCCAACTTAGGCCTAGCCTAATGGCAAAAGTTATGTACTGACTGAATCTCGATGAAGCCTACCTGTGTAAAGAGACTCTTTAACACCATAAGCAAGTGCTCCAGCACCTATAAGGAGTCTTATTCCTGTGGATAAGCCAGCTGGTCCCTTTCCCATTCGTCCCAAAAGATCTCTTGCTTGTTGAGCCATTTTACAAAGTACTACTGTTAGTGGTAGCCTATCCTGTATTCAGAGTGCATTGAATTCACACAAGGACACACGTGCACTGTATTTCGCTTTGCAGAGTAAAGGTCTTTACACAGTAGTACGATTATACAGTATGTGGATATATGTAATCGTTTAAGACAGTTGCATCATAGATGTGGAACGCCGTTTGAACAGGTCAGACAGATACTATCTGTCAGGAGCGTATCCAGGATTTTCTAACCCGGGGGGCGCGAATTACAGTCTTGGATAATGGTGTGGCTGTTCTCTGAAACTATCTAAGCGGAGCGCGACCATGGGTTCGCGCGTAGCGTACAAGAACTCAGAGGGGTGGGTAAGGGTTGTGTGGCGCGCGTTTTCATGCAGATGGGAACAATCTCAAGAAGTGATGGGTGCGTCCGCGCCCCCCCCCCCCCCGGCAATGATACGACTTGGATCCACTACATGATATTCACAGGAAATGTGCTCAATACTCAAATCACATGCGGAATTTATTTTTAGATTCATTGTATGAGTTACGGTACTATAGGGGTGGGGTAACAATTAGCATTCAGTTTGCGTTGTATAACATTTTATCTCTGGATGGCAGTGTTGCATAGAAGGACAAATGTCTAGTGCAGTTCGCATATAGATCCTGGTCTAATATATACCGAAATGCGTCATGTTCCCCGACGACTCGGTCGAGTTCAAGACCAGCCACAGTTGGTTTCATTTTACAATTGTTTAAGGCATGGGCGGGATTACGGGGGGGGGGGCAAGAGGGGGCTTTTTCCCCCCCCCCCCCCACTTTTTCCCAAATCTTAGTTCACTTTTTTGTCGTTTTTGCAGACAAATGTGCACAACCCTAATCGAAAGTATTCCCCCACAACAGCTCTAATGTATTTTAATTGCCTCGAACTTCAAATCTACTACTGAACGTAAACGTAAAGAAGTCGATTGGATCTTTCGTATTAAGTCTCACATGACCGGCCTCAACAAAGACTTGGGACCCCTTAACAACTATCAGTTCTACAAGCATATGTAAGCCGTTCTTTGCTCCTTAATCCGCTTCCTGTATAGTCATGGTTTATTTGGTTTTAATTCCATCAATGCAACTTACACGTATCTAGCGTCATACTTT
>KN885751.1:0-25634 GCA_000934455.1 Apostichopus parvimensis | reverse complement strand
CATTAAAGGCGTATTACCCAAGTGTTATGATTGTACAGAATGCACCCCTGGCGCTTTGAATCTGACAATTTTTACACAGAATAACCACTCTTTATGGGCAAGCCAAGCCGTAAATAAGTCCGTACCACTCTGTATAGTTATGATACTGACGAAAATTTAATAACCTATCACAGGTTATTAAATTTTCGTCAGTTATATATTGTAATATGAATCCATAGATCAGAATATATCCTGGTATATGTGTGAATCGTATCACTGAGCCGAATGGAAGGCATGCTAGAGCGGTGCATCCCAGCCAACACGTGCTAACGTGGTTGTTCGACCAAACATTCTGAAGAGTTGAGAAACCTGAACAGAATTTGATGGTAAAATAGTACATTTCGAGTGATAACGAGCAGTATATAGAAAATCTTATGATTGGTGAGTGTAAATGCTGATTTTGTATCAGTAAACAAGACAATGAGATATAGTTAGAATTAAATAACATTTCAAAAACACCGTGATATGACCTGAATATCATTTATTAACGTTACTCTTACACAGATGCGTATTACAATCTGTACTGATTTCGTGTAAGGGGACGAATTTTAGCGTTAACTGTTACTCTTAAAGTTGCGTTGAAATGATTTCATAATTCTGTCACATTGTACTTATTTTCGGTTGCAAAAGATAGTCGGTGATAAGTGTAAACTATGATTCTATGTATCATATTAATAATATGTTTGGTGTGTTAGGAGAGTCATGAGACATGTTAAATGTAGTAATGCTCATTGAATGGCCACCGTGTTGTTCATAGAGAACACAGGTTTTGTTGCAATGGATATACCGACCACATGGTCCCATGTCTTTTAATCAGCAGTTATTTTTACAATAATTAAGTGACCAAAAATGTGGGAGAAACCCGCAAGGGCCTATGGATTACAACTAACAGGGTGGCTTCCAATTCAACATTTTAACTCAAAATTTGGAATCTCTTCAATTAAGAAAGTAATTTCAGATGGGAATACCGTAGATTGCTCTAGGGTGAAAAACCCACCTTACTATGACCCGGCCAGGTATCAAACGCAAAGACTCCCTATTGCGAAGCCTCATTGCTTCAAATGCCAACGCCTTTATCCACTCAGCCACAGTATTAGCCACATAATGTTTGGATTATGTGACTAATAGTAGTAGTAGAGTTATGATGAAGTAGTTGAGGATTTAGTGATTATTAGTGTTTTCCCAGTTTGATAAGGATGATGTATAGTATGTTGGAAGCTAACTATGAAGAATGACATGTACGTAGGCTACATACATGAATGTTGTACTGTTATGTGGAACCACATATGGCTATTATGTTGACCAGTAATGTATGGAAAGGTTATATCTTTCCTGCCAATTGCAGGTTTATTGGTATTAGTATATTAGGCATTTATTTGTTTGGTATAGGTTCTCAGTGTTTCATCACACTTGGTACTATATCTAGGCGGCTGTCATCCCAGGTACTGCTGAAATGGTCTCATTGGTTTGGTGAGTACATAGGCGGTTATGTATCATATGTGGTTGAGAATCAAGAACCCAAATATGCCTACTAGTTATTACCTGGTGTGAATACAATTGGACACAGTAAATAAATTTGGTTTCCATGAAGTCATTCTTATCCTGTAACTATATATTATCATATAACCTATACGTTAGATTCAATAAAATGTTAAGGGTACCATTGTTTGAGATAGTGTTTCCTCAATCATAAGTTAAGCTCAAGGTTATTGTCTTGTCATTTGGAACATAGGTAAATAGTCCAAAGTGTGTCCCATGATAATGTGTTATTCTAGCGCAGAGCAAATTGTCTTTGGTGATCACATGACAAATTTCCTTTCATTCTACATGCAATTGGTTGATGGGTTTTTTCGTCTTTAATGATGCGGAGGGGCACATGGACTAGTCACAAAAATGCCAACAACATATAAACGACAGTTCTTTTATTGATGTTCTTCCTAGAAGAATGGAATGTTAAAACTAGAAGAACAGCTCTTGCTATGGAGAACATAAAAATGTAGAAATAGTAAAATATATAGAGAATGATAGCATTAATTCCTATACACATAATGAAGGCAACCTCTGAATAGATATATTACTTATATGCATTTTGTTAATCTATATAAACTTCATCTTTAAGCAAGAGTATTGACTTTTCTCAAACTACAATGCTAGATATACAATACCCGTGGAATAACATTGTAGTATCCTGATGGAACACTGAATTATGTAACAGATAATAGAAACTTATACGTTTCCCTGTAATTATACCTAACACTCTAACACATGAATGTCATTAATATGCAAATATCAATATGGAAATAATTTACATCTTTTTCAGATACACAAATGAAATCAGTTTGTCAACATTAAGGACTTTCACCTACAAAAAATATCCACTTTATACTCAGTAAACTTCACTTAAGTCAAAGCTAAACTAACCAAATTTCTTACCACCTCATGTACATCTTCCAATTACATAAATTTGTATGAAATGTGATATTCTAATACAGTATATATCATAGCGTAGTGCGCCTTCGAGTGCATGACGTCACAAAACATGCTACTTTCTTGTGGCTCTTAGAAACTGACTACCATCTTGTCTGGTGTGTTTCTTTGAATCCTGTGTCCATATATCACATTAATGACCATAAATATATATGGTAAATGTACCCAACTAAGAATGATGACCTAATATCGTCAATATTACTCTCATGTGTCATCGGCAAGGAATAAGTAGAACAAGAAGTATATAATATATGTATATTTAAATGATAAAAATCTGGGCAAACTTTGGCAACCAAACCAACGATTGGTCTTGCTAAGACAATTGCTATGACCCACAGAACATTGTTTTCTGCTTTATTTTTGAAGATGTTACTAATATTTACATGAATCTTTTGGTACCTTATATGGTACCTTAATAACTTGGCTGCCAATGTTATACAGAAGTGTAAGTAGCTGCTTCATAAGGTAAATAAAAATAGTACTGAATAAAAATCGTCCAGGATAAATACTGTTTACCTATAATTAAGGCACTTTCAACAATAAAAGCATGATAATTGATTAAATTGTTTCAGCAGTAGTAGTTTCATTTGACTCCCTGTCAATGGTAGATATTGCACAAATAACATAATATATCTTGCTTCAATTTTTGAGCTTATAGTAACTTTGGCATTCAATTTGAAAAGTTGATTTAAAGATATGTTGTTGCCGCAGCACTTCCTTACTCCATATTGCCGACGAATCTTTCCTGGCATTAAAGTAGATGTCTTCCTTCATTTATTTTTCTGCTCATTTACTAACTAGTCGCATTCAAAACTTCCTCTGTAGACTTTTTTCTTGTTAAAGATTTTGTTTATACTGAAATGGATTGCCTAAGATTGGTTTTAAGTCTCAACTTCATTGATGACCAATTTAGAAAACGTATGAAGTGATTTACTCCAATGATATATCTTAACCATTTGAAGTAGGCTTAAAACTATCATTACATATCAACACCCCAGTTTTCTTTACATATTGAATTAATAAATGACCAGTTCAAATGGCTGAAATAATGGACCATAAATCTCAGCATGTGAACAACACATGTAAATAGACACTACCAACCAACATTATAGAATTCAACGGTTAATGACTTGAACCACAAATAGTGAACACATTGAACATACTTAAGAACAAAAAAAAGAGTCATAGAGATAACACTCACAGGGGTTACATTTTACAGCAGTTACGATTATATGACAACATATATGTTCTAGTTTCCTGACATCAATATGTAGATCTATGCAAGTGAGTATATTTAATCTAAGGTATTTTAATATATATTTGTTCTATAATCATCTATGCTGTTGCTGAATATTGAAGACAACATGCAAAGTAACAGTTCTAACAAGGTGCTGGCAAGATTCATCCTTGTAAAGATGGGCTAAGTACAGTAGACCTTGGGGCACAAATACCATTTCTTAGAGCCATTAAACTATAAACAACTGAAATTCAGCTACTAAATATCATAAAATTAATGCAAGCTACTTTTTGACTGAATATGACAAAACTGTTTACTGTTTCTAAGTAAAATACTAAAGTGGTTTCTTGCATTTGTTCAACAATTTTGCCAAGCCTAAAATTGTTACTTGAAATTATCATTTAAGTGAGCAACAACCCACATGACTCAAAAAAGTCAACTTGAACTTATATTGCTTGAAATGGGACTTAAACAGTTAAGTTAATGAATTAAGTGATATTGGATTTTATACCATATCAGTATAGGGCAACATTGAAAGAAATAACCATGTGCAATGAACTCCAAAAGCTGGTTTAAATAAGGTTATTCTTGAAGTTTTAGCTCTTCAAGTACATACTGTTGCAGATCTAGTCTTTCAGCATCTTTCAATGCCTTTACTAGTACCATGTACTTTGCACCACTGCCATATTCTTCTATCCACTTCTTTAACATCTGAAAACATTGTTCCTTGCAGTTATTGGTGTTATCTGCCTTGATTATAGTTAGATGTGGTTCTTTTACCTTTAGTTTTCTGCCTAGATCCTTCCATTTGTCTGCAATATGTAGAGCCACATGCTGAAAAAAGTATTACAATGCAAGAATTGGGTCAATTGCAAGAAAAATACATACATCAGTTGCTCAAAACATGCCTGTGTTAGGATGTTATGTTCCATAACTTCTTTGATTATCTCTTTTCATTCTTTTTTATGAAAGGAAACTTCAACAATTCAAAGCCCTCAGCAAAAGAGATATTTTGATATGTGATTTATGGTAAAGTATGTATCTAAGTAAACACAATGTTACACAAATTTTGGCAATAGATAATTCAGAGGGGGCTATGGTATCTGGTAGACAGAATAATGTGGGATAATTGAACTAGACAAATCATTGACACATAATAGGGGACACGTTTCAAATATGACAGTACAAAACAGCATAAAGGTAGTTTTATGTGTTTTATTGAGTGATTAATGTTCTTACAATGCCTAATTTGAATACAAAACATTTCTCACAAGTTAATCAAAAGACTGCTTAGCAATTGGCAACTTAAGCCTGTTAGATTTTGTTCAAATAACCCTTTTGGTCAAAAGACTTTAAAATGGATGCACATTGCATGATTTGGTATTGATTTCTCAGGTTTCATACAGTCAGTCAGTTTCAAGTCCAGCAAATCAAATATAGTTTCTGGCAGCAGGACATCTATTCAATTGGAACAAATCTCTATTTTAATATGAGGGGGTCATGCAAGGTATCCATCAGTATTGACGAAAATAGTGTATATGTGATGTTTGGTGCATGGTTGTATACCGTTGTAGTTCATGAAATGTAACAGAGCAAAACTATTACCTCCAAGACAGCAATACATTCAGGACATGTTGAAGTTACAGCGAAATCCGATTGGGATCCACTTCTTTTTTTGCGCTTTACTCCTGAGATGCTGAGATGTGCAGAACATAAGTCGCTTGGTATCTATTTTTGAAATGATGATGAATTTAAATCTAGTGAATCATTTTCGAAACACAAATGAGAACACCATTATCCAAATGTTCAAAGGTAGGCCATGCAATATTCATTATTCCAAGAAACGGACAGGTGGTGTCATATTATACAAAATTTATTTAAGATATGCAATGGGATAACAGAGTTTACACAATTAGGGGGTAAACTAATATCCAAGCAAAGGGTGTAAAATTTAACTAACTGTTCATCAATTGAAATAACAGATGCTTAGTGCCATGTTATATAAATTTATATAACATATGCAATGGGACAACATAGATTTTACACAATTAGGAACTATACTAATACCCAAGTAAAGGGTGTAAAATTTAAGTAAACTGTACATCAATTGATATAACTATAAAGGAACTCCTTATCATCAAATGTGAAAATGGGCAAATACCGTCATTGTTTCAGCACTGGAATTTGTCTCCATAGTTTTTTCAGCAGCTGGTCTTTGGTTAATGTTGGCAGTCTTCACACCACTGGCAAACTTAGAAATTGAAGGTCTCCATATCTAATTCAAATTTATAAGTGTAAACAGTTTCAGGTGTTGTGACTATTTTATACACTTTCACAAGACATCTCTACTGATACTTGCCAAATAGTGGCTTAGAGACATTAACTTATACCTTCCGTGAGGTAAATGTAGTATTTACATAGATAAACCACATAAGGATGACAAACATTATAGACACAATCATGCAGCAATTCATGTGTATTGGTGCCAAGTTTTAGCATCCTAAAATTTCTTGAAGTGTTCAGAAATAAACTTCCCCGGAGGTTGTGATCCCCCACTTTATGTCTGAACAAATTAGGAGTATCCCATTAAGTGAAATGAGGGTAGTAAACTGCTCACTAAAGTTTGACCATGAATTACCATTAATTCTAGCATATTCAGGGAGGGGAGGGTTTATACTAGTGACATTTGACCTTAATATCTGCTTACTAAAAACTTTTGGTATACCTTTCGATAGCAGGCAACTAATACTCGTTTACTGAATATGTTTTACTAATACTAATGCTGGTACAGTTCTCTTCAATGTTAACCAGATTGGCAAGTATGGTACTGTGACTAATGAATAACACAGCCACATTATTAATGAACTGTTCAACAATGTCTAACCTGAAGGGGAAAAATTAAGTCTATAAGGTCTGTTCCTTGCCCAGCTTTGAAGTAACATGGATATTCAGTGATCTCCAAGTTCGTTTGCTCTTTTAATACGAATGTGGAGTGACAGCTTGAGGAAGTAGCAACCCTCTGAAAAGCTATTTCCTGAGGAAAAAAAAAATGTCTTTGTGAGAGTTCCTATCAATCAATCAGAAACTTTGATATCGCCAATATCAACAAAAGTTGTTCAAAGGCACCTTTGTGATGACACTATTGTATATCAGGAAAATATATAAATGTTTTTTGCTGACAAGAACAAACAAAAAAGTTCATGAATGGATGTTTAAATGGCAATTACTTGTTATGGGGAGGGAAATTAAGCATCTTAGAACGAGATATACATTCTACAGCTATTCTACAACCTAAGGCACTCATGACAGGTAACCCATCTCTTCAAAAACAAAATTGTTAAAATTAAAGGTTTCAACTTGCAATTGATATTTAGCTTTCATTAAAACTACAGTAGTCTCCACATCATAGTACCAATCTACCAAGTATAATAATGATCAAGCTATGGTGTGAACAAATATTTACAAGGTTTTTCATATCTTGATGGCTGTAACATTTATCTCAAATAGAAATGCCACTCAGCAATAAAGGAGACTCCTGTATTATATTTGAAACACATGTCAAGACGCACTTTTGTCAACATTTCCCTTCTTGGTATATGATATCATATGCATGCTTACAACAATATTTCCATGTTTTGATAATGGGCAGAGTTTTAAAGGTTTCACCACCTGAGCTCCCACTTGCCAATAACAAGGGAACATGATTCTCTAATCACATATTACAGAGTACACATATCACAAACCATTTTGTTGACCAAACATTTGTAGGTGCCCTTCTGAATATGATGTATTCAGCATTTATGAAGCACATGATGAACAGTAACTTAAGCAGAAGAGAATATTATCTTCATCCACTCACCAAAATGCCCCCCAAGAAAAAAACAAGGATGCAACAAAATGACAGCTGATACCATCTTGCATACCGCATTATTAAATAAGACATTGCAAGACTGCCATCACAAACACTCACTGTTGACTGCTACCTAATAATGTAAGTATACACATCCTACCATGGTCTGATGCTCTAAGATCGCACACTAAGTTTCAGTTACATAAGCAAAGGCTCACACAAATTTGGCCCACATCTGAAGAAACATGACTGATCAACCACTATATTCATGCTGTGATTGATTGAAAGGTACTTCAGCTGCATGACATTACTGTATTTTACAATTGTTCAGCTTTGGATTACAAAATGAGCATGGCAATGGAATACCCTTGGGCAATATACAGGTATACCAAGACCCATCATATATTTATTTATAATCTAGAAGGTTCCTTCTTACTGAACTGAAATTGATACCAATTAAATGCATTTGGTAAGTGTTAAAGCAACTAATCAGGAAGCCAACAGGCTTTAAGTGATTCCTTGTCAAGTTTATATGACATTAGGATCTTCCCTGCCTATAGCTAATACCACTCAGTCCCCTCTTTTTTGCTAAAAACAAGGGAGATTGAATATCTACCAGAGTTTGTAATGCTACCCGTAGTGAACGCTCCTCTGCACAAATTCATGATTACACACACAGGAAAGCAGTGCCCACCATTAGAGCACTTGTGGTTACAATCATATGGTGGCTGGCAAGTTAATTAGGTGCACTCAGGAATGAATACTAATGGCAGTACTTGGGGTAGTTTAATTATGCTATCAAGTAACAAATTATAAATGCTCGAGTGAATTTGAGGACTTTTTCTATAGACAGGCTTGGCCATCAAGTGAGAACATTTAATGTAAACCGCACATAAGATTCTTGTACTTCATAAGGTGGAATCACATAACAAGTATGAAGTGCATCCATGGCCCTATTTCATAAAAGTTAAGAACATTCTTATCTTGGACTTAAGAAGAATAATCATTCTTAAGTCTGTAATTGTTCTTAACTTTAAGAACATTCTTATCTTCTATTTTATAAAGCAACTTAAGAAGAATTCATTCTTATCTTTGTCCTGAAATCTTTCTTAACTTTAAGAATGATCAGCATCATTCTTAAGTATGTTCTTAAGTGTCACATGTCATTTAGGCGGGAAATTTCAATCAAAACACATCATTGCTTATTTAAGTGTTTAGTGTGGATGCCAATGATGGCTATGTATATGGCTTTTGGGCTGCTAGAAAGAGAAAATCAACGAGCTCTACGAAGGGAAAGGGTGTTTAGGGACAGAACTAACCCACTAGATCAATGGACAGACCGACAGATGCATGCAAAGTACCGGTTCAGTAGACTTGCGTGCATCAACATAATTGATATGCTGCAAGATGAACTGCAACATACAAGCAGGCGCAACCGCGCACTACCACCATCGCTGCAGGTGTTCATTGCACTTTGTTTTTTTGGTCATGGCTCAATAACCGATGACTCCGGTGCTGAGCCCACGGTGTCAGCATTCCAACAGCGTGTCGAGCTATTCGACGGGTATCTCGTGCGCTATGCCGACGAAAGTCCCAATTTATCAAGTTCCCTATTACCCCCGGGGAAGTGCAACAAAAACAGAGAGATTTTCTCGCCGTTCAAGGTTTTCCACGCGTTGTTGGAGCGATAGATGGCACTCATATCCGGCTTTATGGTGTAGTTCTTGGTCCTGCTGAGTATGTCTACGTGAATCGCAAAGGTCAGTGGTAATGTTATTTTTTTTAGCATATGCCCTACTTAATATAGGATAGGCTTTAATAGGGGTGGGGGTTGTGATGGGGTGGCAATATAATGGGGGTAACTATAGAAAGGTTCATTTCTGACTGGGGTGGGAGGGAAGACCTTCTATACACAATGTTGGGGGCGGGGCAGAACTTTTCTTGACAGAAAGTCGAACTGTGGCCCGAATTTCAAACCGTCGTCATGGGGGAGGGTTCTAAGGGGGTATCCCCTCCCGCCTCCCCTTTAAAAATTGTGGTTTATATATGGTGGATTTTTTCCAAATGGTGCTATAATTTCCCTGAATTTGCGCAGTTTTTGCCCATATTTTAGGTCTTCAGATTTTTTTGGCAGACACCCCCACCTCATACGCCTGTCCGTTGGTACGTTTGTGGTTTTGTTGATAAATTTGTGGCCCTGGACCTCCCTTCACGAACTTACTCGTAGCTGTTTACGCAACTAATTATAACTTTATAAGTTATCCGCTTGAACTACAAAAACAAACAAAAATACAGGGGCGGATCCAGATTTTTTTGGCAGCAGGTGTATGGTTATTTGTGATCGCTGTTCTGGGGGAGGGATCTGAGAGGAGGGGTGTACCCCGCAACTTTGAGAATAATTAAGGATCCTGAGATAATCTAAGTGTGACGTACCGGGACGGGTTGCATTGACTTTGTATATGTAGAACTCACTTGAATCTAGCTAACTTGGTCGACACACCCAATAACAAAAATAGTACACAAAGCACAGAATTAAAGCTAACGAACAGTGTAATTCTATTAGGCATTTTAGTGTTTTCAAAATCATACCAAGTTTTGTACGGTGGAGTATAAGAATCGCATGATACAATTTTTTTAAAGTTGGCAAGTAAAACGTGGTAAAAATTGACGATTTTCGGTCAATTTTAACTGATACTTGCAAATACTTAGGTTATTCACAGGATTATACGAATAGTCCTAGTTGGAAAATTTGGAAATTCCGCACGATTTTTGGACTCGTCAATTTTACCAAGGGGGGGGGGGGACCCTACACCCCCTCTATCAATGTCGTCTCTAGGCTTATAATTTAAAAAATATCAAAGTATGAATGAAATTATTTCAAAGATTGATTACTCATTATTATTAATGACATCATCACCAAAAGAAAATATATGGTAAGCTTTAATTTTGTGTTTCGAAAATTTATTTGGACTTGCATATCACACAAGGAACCCGAGTAGTCGTTGACTACTTGAAAGTTAGTAAAAGAGAATTTCTATATGGTGACAAATGATGTATAACTCTACTTGCCCAGGATGACACATGTTGATGATGAGGTTATATTTTAGAATAAACTAAGTGCCTTGAAGTGTAACATACAGTTGTTTGTTATAATGATAACTGCAACAAAGCTTCAGCTTTTTACTTAAAAGTTATGCTGAGGTGGGGGAGGGCATATTCGTCCCAAGTGACTGAGCCCTTATCCACTGAACATTTATTGAATAATCCTTTGTCACTCATTATATAGGAGATATATGTACAACCTCCATCTGGAGGGTGGGTGCAAAATGTATGTTTTTCTTAACTTTTCTACCATTAATCTCATCTGGGATTACTGCAAAGTTTTATGGAATATTGTCCTAACAACCTCCACTAGCTAGTTTATACAATCTTTTTAGTTGCCAAATTAAATGATAGTATTGGCTAGAAAAAGAACAATTTAAAAAAAATTAAATTCAACAAAAATCGTTGTGATCATTGTTAACAAAATAAAATAAAACTGTTAGCAAACTGCTTATCCACTAGAGAGCCTGTGTAGGAGAATGTGTAAAAGTAAGTTGGCCTGACGTTTCAATCCTAGCAGGATCTTCTTCAAAGGCTAAATGACAAGTAACAGTAACAGATGGGACAAAACAACGCACAGAATACAGACAGGTTAATGAGCATGGTGAACACAAAGAGATAGATGTAAGGGGATTAGTAGACAGGGATGGAGAGAAGAAAGAAAGAAACCAACAGGGGAGGAGGAGAGGTAGGAGATAAACAGTGGAGGGACAAAGAGAGGATTAAGGGAAGGGGGTAGGGAATAAACTGGAGAAGGACAAAGACAGAAAGGTGTGGAGAAAAAGGGTGGAAGAGAGCTATGAGAAGAGGAGAGATGGGGGGGGGGGGAACAAGGGGAGAAGGAGGGGGAACAGAAGAAAAGTTAGTCATGTCCTTCCTGAATGTTGAGCCCATGAGGTTGAATGGTGCGAAGGCGTTGCATCCACAGCCTCTCTCTGCTGATTTGTACTAGGTCAGGACGGCTACCTAAGGATTCAATCCCCTGTAGGGAAATGTCGTTAATGGTATGGTTTGGAAGGTTAAAGTGTTCTCCAACTGGGGTCTCTCTTCATGGTGTTGACTGTTGATCTGTGAGCATAGAATCCCTTTTGAAAGTACCATGCTGAATGGATGTATTGTTAGAAGTTAGAGGTGGAACAGCAGCACACAGGAAGGTCTCGTAGGTTGCGGGGTCATCTGTAGGTGATGATGGGTTTTTCAGGGACGGCTTGTTGGAGTCTGTATGGTGAATGAAAGAGGAATTGTTAGAGCAGTGATTATTGTTCACTAAGTTCCTCTTTTATTTATCATACATATATATCAATAGGTGTTTACAGCATCAATGTTCAACTGGTCTGCGATGCCAAGTACAGAATTCTCAATGTGGTAGCAAGGTGGACCGGGAGCACACATGACAGTCGCATTTTAAACGAGAGTCGCCTACGCCTAGAATTGAGAGATGGACAGCTACAGGGCATTCTCCTAGGAGATTCCGGCTATGCTCTTAGACCCTGGCTGATGACACCAATTCTCATACCTCGTACTGCCGCAGAGCAAGCTTATAACAGGTAATTTTATCCTTGTTGAAATGAAAATTAAATTTTGAGAAGTGTCAATTGTAAGACATCATCTTCATACGGCACTTTCAACGTGAAGATATACATTTAGTGATGTTGCATATGCTTTATTTTTTTATCTCTCCTGTATAGTGTTCACAGAGGCACCAGGGCCTTGATTGAACATCTCAATGGCCAGTTAAAGAGCAAATTTATCTGCCTTGGAGGTACTGGCCCGAGGGTGAAGACGCCAGAGAAAGCATGTGACATAATCACAGCCTGCTGTGTGCTGTTCAATATCAGCAAAGACGACCACATCCAACTACCCTACAACCATGTGCCAGACGACAATGATGGTGATGACCCAGCCCCTGCTGCCGCTGCTGATGATGTACTTGGTACCGCAGTCCGGAACGACATTGTTCGCAACTTCTTCACATGAGTTTCACAGTCCTGTACTTTTAGTTATTGACATCAACAGAACCATTTACAGAAAGCAGGCAAATCAAGTTTCGAAATTTAAGAAAAGGGAGCTTAACTTTCAAAGCTACTGCTCAGACATAGTGTTGAGCAGTGCTTGCACTCCCAAAGATTCTAAAGCTGCCAGCATTTTGCTTTGAACTTCTAATGCCTGGCGCTGCAGGTCAACCTTTGTTTTTTCAATTTTCAAAAGCTCCTCTTGAAACTTGAGTTGCCTGATTTCTGTAGCCCTCTGTAGAGATGAGGGCTGGGTTGCCAATGTCTCTACTTGAGACTGCAACAGGTTTACTTGTTGTTGTAGAGCAACAAGTGAACCTGTTTCTGCTGATGTTGTTGATGTTGAAGCTGAGGTTGAGGCAAAGGCTGGTGTAATGGCTGAAGAGGAGGGTGATGAAGTTGCTGAATCTTGTGATGAATCCTATGTAAAAATAAAATTAATTATTTAGAGTATAAATAAAATGGTTAGCAGTTTAAAGTCCAGCCAAAAAATTTGGCTTCGGTCCAACATCATATTTGGTTATGGATTTATTTAAGTTTGATTATGTTTAAGTCCTCAAAAAGAGAAGAGAACCACCCCAAATTTATGATGTCAGTTCATTACATTGTCACAGATGCATCTGATTTTCTTGATAACATACACATCATTGTTTTGAACTTCTAATGCCTGGCACTGCAGGTCAAGGTTTTTAGTGTTTGACCCCCCAAAAATCAATAGCGTCCATTTACTCACTAAGGCAACCTTCACACAGAGTATGAGATCAGTCAAAGTTGGCACTGCTGATTGATGGCAGTTACCAGATTTTCATGATTGGACCCTGGCTTATCTTACACCTACGTATTTGAACATAAAAACATTGTCAGTAGAGAATATAATTCATTTATTATAGCATCCAATATGTCATATCTTGAAAATCGTGATACACGAGATGAAACACATTTTTTTCCGGGTACCTGTATACCCACCTAGCTGGGAGAAAAAAAATACAAATACACGGGTGTGCGAAAATGATCACGCGACGAACCGATATTTTTTTAGCTAGCTAGGTGGTGTCTGAGCGAACGTACAAACCAAGCTGTTATACATTATAACAAAAGGATCGGCAGTAAGAGTTTTTTTCAGTGATTTATTTCACAGTATTGTGTCATCTTTCTAAATGTGCGGCGCCCGTTGACTGTACATGTGGAGGGCGATTTTAGCGGTATTTGCATTTTTTTTTTCGCCCTCGTGATTTCTTTTCTGGGGCGATTTTTCAACTTCGCAGGGCGAATCGTCCTTCGCCCCTGTCTATTTTGAGCCCTGGGGTATACACACACAAAAACATGCTAGCAAGACTGCATGCATACCTTTTTGGCTGGCAAGGAATCTATCGGTTAAATTATGTGAAAAGATATTATGTTTACCAGTGACATTTCATCACAAGCATGACCCAATGGATCAAGTTCGTTCTTTCTCCCCCTAATCCCGACCTATGCCTCCCGTGCAACAACCTACATGGCAAGTTCCATAGAGGCAGATGAAACTGGTTTTGGACCACCTCCTGTAAAGACAAAAGATAGCAAATAAAAGCCTCTTCAACAATTCAGTAACAAAGATAATGTTAATTAAAGGAGAACGAAACCCTGGATATTCAGTAAAAGAATAAATATTGTTTGATGAAGAAGGAACATATGAATAACATGCTACACAAAAATCATCAAAAAATAGTATTTTTTTCTCGAGATATCCTGATGTGAAGCTCAAACCAGGGAGCAGCCATTATTATAGCATTATGATGTCACCAGCCCTTTGAAAACAAATCATTTTTGTTTCTCTTTATAATTTGTTGTAATACTTAAATGTAATACTTAGTTGAAAATTACCTGTCACGCCCATCTCAGTCTAAAGCCTCTTGGCTTTATCCTTGAGTTCAAACCATTGTTTTCGCACCTTCCTCCAGTCTCTTTCTCTCCCCCCTGCTGCCTCCATTGCCTCGGCACACATCTTCCAATATTTGGCCTTTCTCTCTTCCACCTAATATAGAATAACCAAATTGGTAGCTTTATGCTGATTTAATATCTACAAGCACTGAATGGTTAATTGGTTGCCAGTAAAAGATCGAAAACTGACACAGGTGAAAATAAAGGCTTCTTGAGCCGAGTTTTAGCATGGTAAACCAAGCCAAGTTCACATGGTTTTTATTGAGTACTGGGCTCTAGTTAAATTTCAATAGTGATCAATAATCGAAGCCCTTTAGTATATATTTATCAGAGGGTAATAAAGGTTTTGTTTTGCATTAGAATTGTGGTCTATTGGACTACAAAATTGTTCTATTTAATAGCTGGTTACTGGGTATGAGATATTCCTCTACGCTCTATATTTTAATATTGAAAACCTACACTGCCGGTGCACTTTTCTTATATTACATTTGTGCATTCATGTGTTCTTCAGGTTTGATGAAACCAAGGATCAAAATAATTTTGTACGGGAAAAGTGTGATTGCAAAGAAACATTTTGAAGGACGAATCTAAATTTGTAGCCTATCACTAATCTGTTGTTATGAATTGAGCGGTTAGTCAGTTAGGATCCAGTTACTTATAATTATTGATCTTTGAGGAGGACATTAGGTTTATTACTACAACCGGCCAGTGAAAAAAAGTTAATGTTCCCAATTGTGTCTCTTGTTCTTCATTGTTTGCCTCTGCTATTTCCACCATTCACCTTACTTATCTTATTGCCCAACCTCGATTGCATTACAGACTTTTTTTTAAGACATACCTTGTCATCGCCATGCCCAGGCCGACCGGCTTTACCCAGAAGCATGGTTTTGTGTTGTTGAACAAAGTTCAACAAGCACAACTTCTCCTCCTCTGAAAAATTTGGGTCTCTGCGAGCCCCTTTTGGTTCTTGTGCAGCCTGTGAAAAAGCAAATGCATGTCACAACAATGGTGTCCCAAGAAGGATGACAATGTTCTATAAAAAATACACTGAACTGATACACAGGATCCAAAAATAAAATACAATGGTCATTGCAAGCTACGTAAAAGCTGTAAGCAACGTTAAGAACAAAAATAGGCTGTGACAACCAAACTGTATTCATTCATTACATGTTTTGCTCAAGCTGTAGCTGGCCATTCACCCATCTTTCTGGTTGTTTTCCCCAGCCACCCTGGCTATTTACTTTAAGAAACCTACAACTTTAGAAAGGGACAATGTAGCAAATTGTTTTGTTCGACTAAATGGCGTTTTCGAGCACGCAACATTTTCAGTCTGAATGTATATGGAAATTAAGTTTGTGGCAAATGCATACATTTTGCTGAATAATGATTCATTTGACAGGGGTGTTGATCAGGTGCCTCTTATATACTTTGTTGTTACTGCCCACTTGAATACTTTCCAAAGGGTGGGTGAAAGACACCGCCTATGGTCAGTCGTGGCAAAAAAAATCAGTAGGAGGTACTGAGAAAAAAGGCGAAATAATTGCCAACCAACCACTCCCTGTACCCTGTGCATGTCACTGTCCGCAACCCCACCCCATCCAAAAACGCTTGTCCATTATTCAAAAGATAACTCAGTTTGTTACTTCCTTAGCGCTAACGAAATTAACGGTTTGACTTCGAGATGATATTTGGCTATTGTAATATTTCTTATTTGATTGACATAATATTATTGAGAATGCCAGATAGTGGTTTCCCTTTCCTGTATAATGTTGTTCCCATCTTTCCTATGACGTTATGTACTTCAATATTGTTTGTATTGAGTTGAGGTCGAAAAGTATCCTAACAGTACTTACTCAATTGACACTGATTTGACGGCGAGTGAAGATGTCATCACCAAGAAGAATAGCCTGCCCTAGGGCCAAGGCTAGAACATGTAGAAGACAAGAAGCCTGAACTTTGCCGTTCACATTGTTGTAAACAGTAAAAGAATTAGCCTAGCCTAACTTACTGGTGCTAACTTAAACTACCACAAATGATTAAGCTTCTGCTACTTCCACTTAGTATTAGGCCTAGCCTAGCCAAACTGTTCAAACTGATCGTCCAACATTGGTTTCCTCATTAGGCGTAGCATAGTCTAACAACTGTTAGCTGAGCAGGGTCTAGGCCTATATATATTTACGATTCACACATCCTCTATTTTGTTATCGTTGTGAAGAGGTGGTTTGAGCCTAACTAACATTCGGCCTAGCCTATTTGTTACCGTAAGTACAACGACCCAATGCGTAGCCTCTATTATAATTAATATGTAGCCCTAACACTATAGTAGACATAGTCTAAAAGTAACAGTAACACTACAGTAGGCATAGTCTACACACAGTTACCGTATGGATGCTTCACTCGAGCAGTTTTAGTACAACTTTCTGCTCTAAAAAACCACTTTTTTGATGGTATTTAATAAGAACAAAACTACCCGTGAACAGTTTTATTGGGTATTTCATTATTTTGGATAAAAAACTGCAAAGAAGGAAAGCTTTAGTCATTTACTTACCATTTTCTTTTTTTCTTTTGTGAGCAAGACGTTCGTTTAAGAGAAAAAGTTTCAGACAAAGTTGGCGCTACAGGTCAAAGGTCACATTCAGCCTCTTTCAAAGTTATAAAAGATACAAACTTTTAATAAATTCTTAAATAATCTTTCGTAACTTAAGAAGATTAATCGTTCGTAAGATAAGAACTATTTCTTGTTAAAACTTCTTAAGTGACTTACGAAGAATTACTTAAGAAGATTCGTAAGTAATCTTTATGAAATAGGGCCCATGTGTTACTTCCAAAGTGATTGTTATTACATGCTTTTCAAATTTTAACACTAGGATTCAATGTACTCAATAAGGTGGATCTACATATCAAAAATTGTACATTCATCCAAGCTTTACTGTTGCAGTGATCATGGTCACAACGTTTTCCAACTTTACCCTCTGATGACCTTCACAGTAAACAATATGTTCTTGTACTCAATAAGTTGGATCCACAGACCACATACCAAGTATTAAGTTCAACTAATTTAACAATTATTATATAAACAAGGTGTTCAGACTTTGAACTCTGTTGACCTCCACCAATTTCAACCTGGTTCACTACTACGGAACTACACACCATGTGGTAACTTCATCCAAGCTTAACTTTGTGAGTTGTTGTGTCTACAAGGTTTTCATACTTTGTCATCTCTGTTGATCTCATGTGACCTTAGCCCTCTACCAATTATTATACGGTTCTTGCACTCACTTCAATGGATCTACAAACTTGTATAACTTCATCCAAGCTTTCCATTGTGTGATATTGTGCTTACAAGTTTTCCAGATTTTGACCTCTCTTGTCCTTTGAACTCACCAATTTTAATTGTGCTCTTGTATTTACCAAAGGAGACCTACATACCAATCATACACTGCAACCAAGCTTCAGTTTGTGATTTATCGTGTTTACAAGGTTTGCAGACTTTGACCACCATTAATTCAATAAAGTTCTTAAACTTACCATGAGGGATCTAAATAACAAGTTACTTGAACTTCATGCAAGCTTTGCTCTGTGAGATATCTTGTTTACAAGGTTTTCAGACTGTGAACTCATGTTGACCGGAAATGACCTTTTACCAATTTCAATAGGTTCTTCTACTCAACAAGGTACATCTACATATATGAAGTTCATCTACCATATACCTGTGTATTTACAAGCCAAGGTGTTACATGCACACAGCAATTACTGTTACTTTCGTCAAGGATACAAAAACTGAAAATTCACAGCTGATTGCTATTAATAACACTTTTAAGCTGAATACTACAAGGCATAAGCATAACTTAATAATTAAAGTATTCATCTTCACTTTTGAAGCAACCTACCTTTAGGTTTTCTTCTTCAGGAGAGCATGTCCAAACGGATCGTAAATCTTCAAACCTCATTGTCAATGGTAAATCTTCTTTATTGTAAAATACAACATGTTGTTTACTCAAGATATCGTTGTCTTGCAAATTGACTGCCTATAGGGCACAAGAAGTTACACAATCATTTATGTAGAGGTTAAGCAAGATGATATGAACAAACTATTGAAGATGTAATAAACATCCCACCACCTGGTAAGTCCCAGTAAATGTTGACATCCACATATGCATCACTATTACAGTAAGACACACGTCTGGCGGCAACAATGTAATGCTTCTACTATTTCGTCACCAACTAGGAATTTCTCCCATCATCAAAAATGCTGAAGCCAAACACGCAATACCTTTTATGCAATTGTTCAACCTACCGTTGGATTTTCTTCTTCAGGAGAGCATGTCCAAATGGATGGTAAATCAATATCAAACAAAATGATCAAATGTGACTCTCCTGTCATGTAAAATACTGCATGTTGTTCACACAAGATATCTTTGTTTTCAAATGGACAGTCTCTAGGGCACAAAAAGTAACACTTAATCATTTATGTTGAGGTTAAGTAAGATGGAATGAACAAACCATTGAAGATGTAGTGAATACCCCACCTGTTGACCACCTGGTAAGTCCAAGTAAAAGCCGACATCCACATATGCATCACTGTTATAGGAAGGCACAAGTCTGGCAGCATACAATATTATTTTCTTGCCTTCTACTGTTTTGTTACCAACTTGGAATTTCTCCCAGCAAAAATGCTGAAGCCAAATCTCGCAATAATTTTGATGCAATTCAGAAAAGGCAAATGGATCCTCTTCCCAAAATGGTTGGCTTCCTTAAAGAACCAAATGAAAGTAAATGAGACAATGCTTGAGAATCTTAACATTTATTTTTGTCAAGAAACGCTAGAAAATCTAAACAAAGTTTTTTTTTCATTGCCTTATGTTATACAACCACCAGCATGAAAATTTGTACCAGTTCTCCAAATTGTACTTCCGCTATGAAATTAAACTTAGTTGTAACAGAAATCAGGCCAACTAAAAGCATTGATACTGGTATAACAATGCATACAAGTAGACAATCCACACAGTTCCAGATCTCATCCCAAAAACTGGGTATAGGCACAAATAAACATTAATGCAATCACCAGTACTTCTTCATAGGGACATTTTTAGCTATTTTATCTATGGCATTTACATTGAAGCCAAAAAAAGCTCTTTTTTAACCAAATTTAGGTTTCCAACAATTTGTTACAAAGCAATCTTTTGGAATATAGTTTAAGGCCCTTTTGGTAAAAGCAAAAGTTTGACCTATACCTTCTTCGGTCACATGTTTATTGATAGGCATTTTAAATTAAAAATGCACAGTAGATATGTAGTCAATGGAATCCTACTTGTGTTTGAACTTGGTTTCGGCCATATTTGTTGTTTTGGTATACGTGTAATTGCAAAAATGCTGTTTTTGGGGGGTATTTCATCTCTGACCTTTGACCCTATGTTAATTGTCACACAGACACTACAAACCATACCTTCGACCTGTTACGATCATGAGAGCTTTGGCATTTAGATTAATGTACTTAACAAGTATAGTACAGTACTTGACATCCTACTTATGTCTGAAGCATTGCACAGTAGACATATAGTCTGTGATAACCTAATTGTGTTTGAGGTATTGTAATAGCCACAAATACTGGTTTTTGGTTAGTTAACCTTTGACCTTAGGCCTATGACATCATAATCACGCAGATACAACAACCCATGCCTAGGCACACACCCACTAAGTTTGAATTCCCTTGACTTTATGACGAAGAAGTAGTTTGCAAAAATCTGTTTCATACACAATTAACCAAGTATGAGCTTTGACCCCCTTTAATCATTTATCCATTGGCATTTTACAATAATTCATGTAGTAAAGACGTAAAATCTGCAATATCCTGCTTGTGTTTAAAGCATTGGGCCATATTGTTAATTTGATGAAAGTGTTACGGCCAAAATACTGTTTTTTCCTTTCTATTTGACCTTTGATTCAATGATGAAGTAAGTCGTGAAGGTGCAAGAACCCACACCTATGCCCAATTAGTTAATTGGCTTTATAGTCACTAAGTGATTTGTAAACTGCTCTTTCACACCAATATGTGACCAAGTTTGACCATAAGACCTCCTTTGATCATGTGACCTTTGGCACTTTATATTAAATAATGTCTGCAAACTTGCAGTCTGATATCCCACATGGGTTTGACGGTTTTATCTCATTTGTCGACCCTATGAAGTCATCAGTCACAGGATAGGTTGGGTTGGGTTGAAACTTAGGTTGGATTGGTTATGTATGGGATTTGTGTGGGATGGGATGGGTACAATGCTGGGTTAAGGAGGGATGTGGATGAGTTGATGCGCAATTCACCCAATATTAACAAAACTATACGTTCAATATAAATCCTAAATTTATTCATACTCCCCTCCCCATTCCTTGTTATTTATCCCAGTCCTCTTGACCAACTTCTCGTTACATAATGGGATTGTTTCTATTTTCCTGATTGTCATCATCTCATTTCACTCTCAGATAATGTAGTTTCATAAGATCTGATCTTCCAAATGATTCAGTCATTGCACATTACTAAAATAGATAACTAAATATCACAGTGTGGGTAACTACTTTTACGATGGTAGCAAAATGCTGAAATCTGAGGATGGGAGACCACTTTTAGACTTTCTAGCATATTTAGAGCAATACTGTTGACGTTTCTTGTGTGGTATAGCTAAGCTTCATAGCTGGCAAAGTTAGGCTTATCTTGTGTTTCACTATAATATGTATCAGCTAACAAATTGATAACTTACGCATTGAACCAATTTTTACGCTTGTATTTATGGTGTTATGTCTACTGTCTTCTCAGATCAGCACACAAATAGATTCCAACGGCACAACATCTGTTTGAGTGACAAACAATTTCGCTGAAAATCTGCAGAGAATGTTCTGTTTTAGATTCTACAAAAAAATTTACACTACTTTGGAAGCAGCCAACTGAAAATTCAAAACAGTATTTACCTTCCTCATGATGACTGGTGTATATCTTTGCTTTCCATTCACAGCTTTTCTTGAGAACCAAACAGTGAGGCAATGTCAGTTTTGCTGGTTTCTGTAGCTTCAGGTTACTAGGGAGGAGCTCTACCACAACTGATGAATTACTACCAAGTGATAGAGGTAACTCATCCTCGTAATCATCTAAAACAATTCTCATTTTAATCAATTGTTCCTCCTCCAGAGCACCAGGAGGTATTTCTAGGCTGACACCAGTATCTTGAATCTCTATCAATCCACCTTCTGTGGTGATCACCACTTCTTCTTCCATACTTCCATCCATGGATGTCAACTGATTTTCTATACAAAAAAACAAAACTAAATATGGAGCTCATTTTGAAGAAGTGTTGAAATATAGCTACAACTTCTATCTTGCATGCTGTATGTTGAATTCTTATTCCAGCCTTTCAGAAAGAATGTATTGATTATTAAGGATTCTCAGCTAAATGTAGGGCAGTAGAAATCACTCTGAGAATATCTTTAATAGCTTAGATAGCATTTTGCTTACAAAGAAATTGCTTGATTCACTTTCAAACTAAATTGGGATATCATGGGTATGTATTGCTGTTGGCAAAGAAACACAATTCTTTCTTCTTGCAAAGTAGGCAGCGATGGTTAATTAAGTAAAGATACTTCCGACACAATGTTGTTTACCAAAGCTTCCAGAAATCTTCAAATGTGATATTTGCACAAACCTTGTAATGTAATAGCTTCACACATGGTAAATCAGGGCAATCTTTTTCAGAAGTTTATGTATGACTCAAGCATATTTCTGCATTGCATCAAATAAGCTAATTGTAAAGTTGTGGCATTTTCACTTCCAAAAATGGTGCAATTTGCCTGTAGCTATGGCCTTATCAGTTGATGACAAATTGCAAACAACCTAGATTGTAACATTATCGTAGGCTGGATACCTGTGCTGTAAAAGTATGTTGTGTTGTATAACTAATTGTTTAGTAAAGAAAGAAGTAGACTATCTTAAGGTATTAACTATCTGTTGTGATTATACAACCAATTAACCTAGCCGACCTTGAGTGTAGTTATCCTCAACAGTTGATGGCATTGTCTTCAACAATGATTCTTACACGCATAGTTACTCTGCTATGAGAATAGGGTAGGCCCAGAGTACATATTTCTTAGTTTTGTAAGGAAAGTAATAGAATTCCTCAATATGTGAAACATTGCCTGTGCCATTAGTGGAAGATACTAGCACTAGCATGCCTATTTTTTCGAGCAAGACAAAATGAAGCTGCAAATGCAACCTGCTGCTTTTAAAAGGGGACACAAACCTTACCATCAGGATTGATGTGTATGACCAAGATATTTGTACAGAACCATCCCCCCCCCCCCACCTCAACCCTGAACAGCTAAAATAATCTGACATTTTGTGAACCTGTGATGTCATATACTAGGACCTGATACCTTATAGTTTGCTTTTCAAATTTTGCAGGTGAAATCTTAAACAATTTCGACCCTGAAACCAAGTCCATCATTAGGTCACCAGCTTTAATATTTTATAATCAGCATCTTCACTATGATAGAAAATGGAACACTGCATTAAGTAAGAAAAACATAAGGCTTTCAGAATATGAGGTTTAATGAAGTGATTTTTTAGACTTGATCAAGTCTTCAGCCTACATGTGAAGAAAGGTTTAGTCCATGATACCTCCCAAATGAAATACAATTTGATATGAGCTGTTTAGGGAAGTTGTGCATGACATTTTATACATCAATAATGATGTTTGGGTTTGTGCCTAGAATGACTATACCTGTTGGAATTGGTATATATAAAGTCTCCCTTTCTTTATGTGACGATCTTTCCTCCTTGAAAGCCACTGGTGCAACCTGTTAATTAAGGAGAACACAGCAAACTGAATTAGCTGCAAATATAATTTTGCATAAAGAAGGTAATAGTGGAAAAATTGATCACACTTCCATCCTAACATTTCTTACTGGAATTTCATACAGTAGTTACTTACATATATTTATAATGGTATACCTACCAATATTAGTTTCCCAAGAAAGCCTGGATCCGCGACTGTAATCACATTACCATACATTTATTCATGCAAGATATAAAGAGTAAATGGTCTGAACTAACACACTGTACTGGCTGGGAAGAATTTCCTTTAAAGATGCGCCACGTTGCAGAGGCCTTCACAATATTCTGGCTAGGACAAAGTGAATCTGTGATTTATGTCACAGGCATGCTTTTATGTTTAATGGATCCAGTTAATCTGTCAATCAGATAAAAACAAACCTTCCAATTGTGTAGTGTTGCTGTGAATTTCATGGTATTTACAGCAAGTGTGAAAGTGCTGCAGATTATCTGAAGCCTCACCTATTTCTTTTCAACAGTTACCCAATTTCATGGTTGAACTTTAATAAAAGAAATTTATTGTTAAGAATGTGAAAATAATTTGTGTGCTTTCACAAAATCTAGTAGCCACATTTTTCATAAATGTTTTGCTATAGTCAAGTAAAAGTTTAACTGGTTGGTAATGGGCCATTTTAATTCTCATGTTAACTGTAGTACCTAAATTATACCATTCTTAATAGTTCTCTTTCAGTCACAGTTTCTCTTTTCTGGACTGGTTGTTTGATATAATGCAAAGATCCACTTGCCTTGGACTTAAACCTTCTGAAAGCCTCATCTTGATTTTGTCTGTAGCCTGCTGAGAGTTCTCTGAGATCCTCTAATAGCTGAATATCAATCAAGATGAAGTAAAGAGTCTGATTACTCGAAACAAAACTTGGTAGTTGATAAATTCAACAAATCACAATGTCACATTAGCTTTCACTAGTTGCAAATAAACTCTTTTTTTTTCTTTATCAAAGCAAGTGTATTATATTCCAAAAGTTACCAAGTGAGGACCTCTCACAACCTCAGCACTTTTGCGCTACCATACCTAGAGTGTACAGGTAACATTTAACACTATGCACCCTCTATGACCAGCAGGGAAATTTCTATGGATGTTCTTTTGGTTGTCTCAACAGTGATAAGACAACTCACTGACATTACTGCCAAGAGGAATTGACTGTTCTGCAGTAAACAGAAATACAGAGTCAATGGTGGAGTCCCAAGTTGGTAGTTTTCTCTCTTCATCAGTTTCTAACCCACCCCACCCCTCCCCGAGACAATACGACGGCCCCCTGGAAAGTCAGCAGCCAGCCATCCTGCCGTGAGTTTGTAAGATTAGGTGTAAAGGCAGGGTGACGGTCCTGCATGGAGGTGGGAGGTGGTTAAGACAAGTAAGTATCATCATTTATAATATCCCAACCAGAATTAGTTTTGGGGTATTTACTTCATTCCTCTCTTACTGTACCTGTATCCTACACATATGCACAGGGTGGTACTGCTACTGTGAAGAGAGGCCCAGTGGGACCTGCCCAAATGAATTCCCAACACTGCACACAAAAGCTGCTGCTGATGCAAGTGTGCCAGTATTACAGTAGGTAAGATGCAACAAATGCAGATGGGGTCTTCCAGGAGGTCACACTAAAGATTTCCTCTATGTTGACCCCAGTGAAAGAGCACTTGACGAAGCCTTGCCTCTGATATCATGAGCTCTATCCTCCTCTGGGAGAGTATGAGGTTGGATCAGGTTGACTAGCGACCTTTGGAAGACCCCATGTATGGAGCCCTTGGTAGGATGAAAAGCTTGGTAAACTTCCTTGATGCCTTTGTCTTATTCAGGTACCACAGAAGGGTCCTCAAGCAAGGAGAAGTAAGGGACCTTCTAGATGAAGATGACGTGGGAACATTCTAAGAACATTCTGGTTCTTTGTAAGGAAATTCGGGTGTGGCACCAGCAATCTCAGTGCGAGTCAATTTGAAATGTGAGATGGCAGGAAGGCAGTCCCAACGTCTAGCAGCAGTTGCTGCTATGAGGGAAAAAGAGTCTGATGTGTAAGGGACTCAATGGATGACTCTGCCATTGGTTTATACAGAGACTTTGCTAGGTCCTGTAGGATGTTGTTCCTAAGTGTGTGG
>KN885750.1:15539-29441 GCA_000934455.1 Apostichopus parvimensis | reverse complement strand
CCCCCCCCCCTATTGGAAAATCCTGGATACGCCCCTGCTATAATGAAGTAACATTAGCCTACGCATAGACCTTACAAGGTCTTTAGCCCTAACATTAAGTGCCTTCGATGTTGGATTAGCCTCAAATACGACATCAGCAGTAAACCAGTGACTAGCAATATCGTTCACTCATCCATTTGAAGGGTTTGTAAGAAAGTTCAATCTGGTAATGGTATAGTGGTACGGATTGGTTTGAAATTTGAATACAGAATACTGTTTATGTGCAATGACTGAATTTTCCGGCCCAGTGGTGTTCGGAGTAGTACGTACCACATTAGTACAGCACATGTGGCAACGGCAAATCACAGGGAAATGTAAACAGCTGATATGACCTTTTCACGCCTGCGCAGTATATTAACCTCGCAAGCTGACTTAAAATGAAACTCACTCGTTCTTAAATGTGAAGGCATCCTGTTCTTAATTGATAATCCTCGCGGACTTACTATCAATAATCGCCCTTGCGTTCTTAAATGTGAACAAGGTCCAACTTTCCTTAATAAACATATGAAATACCATACATAGAAAAATTAAGCCATTGCCAAAACATTGCAAGCAGTCATTAACTTTTAACAGTAACGCTCATATATCACTGGGCATGTGCACGCCCACATGATCGTATAAAATGGGGGGGGGGGGCACAGTGGATCAGAGTTCTTTAGGTGCCAGTTATCCTTCTCTCCTCAATTACATTTTTACATGGAAAAAATGGCAATTGTCTATTACTATCATAAAATACCACATCACTTTAATAATTAAAATGCATTAATTAATTATTGAACAATTAAGACATTTCAAAAGTTGATCCACTGTGCTCAAACCCGGGGCAGAGTGAATCACCCCTATTCGGTACAGTGAATCTTTAGAAAAGAACAGCTTAGCTAACCTTTTTTTAGTAAATACACTGAAAATTGTAAGGAGCTCAAGGTTATTTAATAGGCAACAAGAAAATAGTAATAAATACTAAAAAAATACTAAACGTCAATTATATATGGCCTAACATCAAAACCAATGAAACCATAGCCTACATTTTTTTAAATATGACATGTTTTTGATATCTTCCTCAACTAATTTGCATATATCAAAAGATTGGAAAGGAAATAAGAGAGCTCAAGGTGATTTAAATGGTAGCAAGAGTAATAGGCACACTAAAACTCAACTATGAATATAGGCCTAAAATCCAAACATTTAAACCATATTCTTCATTAAAAGATACAATTTTTTTGTATATGTTAAAAGATCATCAGGGAAAATAAGAGAGATTAAATTGATCTTAAAGGCAGCAAGAAAATTGATAGAAGTAAGCACACTAAAACACAACATTGAATACTAATATAGGCCTCACATCAAAACATTGAGACCATAGCCTACTTTCAATGCTTACATTTTATTTCGTTATTTCGATATCTACTTCAACTGATTTGCATAAATCGAAAGATCAACAGGGAAAAAGTGAATCACTGGTCACGGTGACCCACTGTGTCCCACCATGGTTTTGCACATTAATTGCCATCAAACTGTTAAAATAGGCTAACCCCTGGCCTAACACATGGTTTCATGTTTGCTACCAAACTACTCCATTAAATGATGGTATAACAAACTGCCCCCCCCCCCTCCCCATTTCAACTTATGCTATAACAGGGTTGGACAATGAAAAACAATAAATATTTCCCAAGTTTTCTGGTACTGCAGCTACTCTGGTGATTTTTCTGTGAGTTATTGGCTTTCATGTGAATGTAAAATAGATAACACTACAAATAATTTGTATTCTTTTTCTTTTAAGTTATTTGAAGTGATTCACTGTGCCCCACCTCTATATATAGTGACAAATGAAGGTCAAAGCACGTTTGAGGGCAAGAGAATTTAAAGGACGAAATTAAGCAATGTAAACAGGTCCACATGAGTGCAAAGTCCTCACCGATCATGTGAATTCAGCAATTCAGGGGAAATATTAAAATCATGTTTGCAGGGATCAGTTCAGTGTTCTCATGAAGCCATTTCTGAATATTTTAGTACTTCCAGGTCCTAGCACCTCACAACAACCACCAGAAGTTAGCACAACGCCTTCTCCTGGTGTGGTGACATCAAGTCAAAGCACCACCATGGAAACGGTTACGACTCCAACGCTAGCTGGTACACAGACTAGCCCTACAGTAACCGATAATGTGACAGAGATAAGCCAGTCACCAGGCAGTGTATCTTCAACTGAAATGCAGAGTTCTTCTTCTGTGGCTTCAACTACTGTTACTTCTACAGGTGAGCCAATGCATTATTGTTGGTGTACCTAGTAACCTGATTCAGAAATAGAGTAGAAAGGGGAGGGGGAGTGGTGGGATGGGGAAGGAAATATAAAGTGACTTTAAAGAACTAGCAAAAGTTACTGAACAGTTTCACAGGAAGTTTACTGAAAGTCACAGTTTAATACCTGCAGTTTAGAATTACATTTCACAAGCA
Source organism: Apostichopus parvimensis (assembly GCA_000934455.1). Classification (NCBI taxonomy): domain Eukaryota; kingdom Metazoa; phylum Echinodermata; class Holothuroidea; order Aspidochirotida; family Stichopodidae; genus Apostichopus; species Apostichopus parvimensis. The sequence continues at coordinate 26,951 of KN885750.1, read as the reverse complement.
GTAATGTTTACACATATATGTCTGATTCTTTCCAGATGTACTTTGTTTTAAACTGCATTCAGTAAGTCTTGGCATGTGAACTCTTTGTTCAGTGCCAAGTATGAACAACTGTCAATTGTCAGTGATCACTTTTATATATAACAATATTATTTAATATATCCAATAATGGACCTATAACCAGTAACAGACTTATAGAATCAAATTAATAAACATGTCTTGAAAATCTAGTATTGAATTAAGCCACGGCCATTTACCTGACGTTATTAGCTTTATTTGCACTCCTTAGTGAAATGCTGACGGACTAATACCAGTACCAAAACTATGTCTGTCATTATTATATACATTTGATAGTGTCTTGAAATACTGCCAATGACCTTTTCATTTACCTGACTTTATAAGATAAAGGATCTCGTTATAGTTTGCTTTTAAGGAATGTCAATTTTTGTTTGTTGTTGTTCAGTTTGAGGTCAAAAGGCATCAAAGCATGAAAGAACTTGAAGTGCAATCGTTTAGCAAGACTTTGCTACTTGGCCAGTTTTGTACCCAGTGAATGGGTACAGTTTATGTCCTCCTTATTTTCACTACTAACCGTAATATCTTATCTCATTAATATCTATATATCTTAATATACCAATGAGAAACTTGCAATTTATAGTCTTAATCTACGGCTGAATTATTTCCACTGTTAAACAGATCCATGTAGTAGTAGCCCATGTTTATCAGGAGGAACTTGTAATGCTGATTCTGGGGTAACTCTTGGATTCATCTGTCAATGTGTCCCTGGGTTTACTGGCGAAACATGTCAATCTTCCGGTAAGTTTTTATTAGTCTCTTGTTCCTTCGTGTATCTAGCTTGCCCTCGCATAAACTCTGAAACAGCTTCAATCTGATGAGTGCCGCAAAGGGCCAAGTCTTTGGTAGTGACACAATAGACTAGATCACCAAACATTGAAAAAGAGGAGGTTAGAATAACATCCAACCTTATTTAAGTTAGTAACACTTCTGATTGAGCTCATGACAACATTATTTGAACAAATGTTGCTTTTCTGGATTCACAATAAAACTTTGATTCTTGCAGTGAGATCAGTCTAGGACATAGCATAAAGTGATCAAAGAATGACTCACGTTCACTTTATGTCTTGGGATAAGCAATATCCAGGCTGAGGAAAATAATGTCTGGCAATCATTTCGAAAAGATCTTTCTCCGTGCTGCTCTCTGCATGGCTTGCATATCTAAGGCAGAGGGTCAAAATAGTTTCAAATACCAGTGTGTATAGCTATGGAAGCATTTACTAATTTGCTACCATTTTTTAGTTTTGTGGGTTTTTTCTTAGGGTTATGTGACCTTTTGGGCTTAAACTTTGAAATTCTTTGTTTAACTATGCAGCCATTGTTTAATAACCATGCAAGCAAAAAGGGAAAGATAGAGAGATACATTTTGGAACTGCATTTTGGAATTACATTATATGAAATGGAAGGAGGTGTTTTCCTTTGATAAACAGGCTCATTTACATGTGATTACATTTATGTCAGAAAATCTTGAATATTTATTTTTTTCAAAAAGCTAGAATAAGTATTAACGAAAGGTATTTCTGTGTAAATTATTACAGCTGAGACTGTTTCTTGATCATCTGATTCCTTCCAGTTGGTGCTGACCTGGGGTTCTGTCTCCGTACAGTATGATATAAAATAAATGTTCCCATCTGGCCAGAATATATAATTAAATACAAAATAGTAAGGTGATGTTCCCTTACTTAATCAACATTCCTGACCCTTCTGACTCCAAGCATTACTGTGGTCCGTAGGACTATAGTTTAAATTTCGTGGTGCTAATGTTGATATTGGTGAAGCTGCTGGCATGATCCACACAAAGGTCTTTACCAGCAGCTCTTATTAGAGTAATTAGGTTAGCACTGTTTTGTAGACACACAGTAGACAAGTCATTCCAGATTGAGATATTAAGGAGATATAATCATGGTAATTAAATAACACTTACAAACCGGTTGGCCAGCTCTCTCTGGGTTGTATGGAATGAAATTACAGGTAGCTGTCATCTGTGTTTGCTACATACTGTCATGTGCATGCAGTGCAGTACCAACAGCTTAGACAAGAAATAAATGAATATTAACAATTATTAAGTTATGGCCGACACTCAGATCAGTTGGTACCTGAGAATGGATAGGGATTGTAATATTCCATCACTGACCACTTATTCCAATAAATTAGGATTAACTTTCATGATCGATCCTTTCTAAATCTGGCAAGTTTTTGTTCGTTGGTCGGTGTTCATCGGATGCCAACTTATTCATAAGCTAGTATTATGGTCACTTCTGCTCATCCTAATTATTAAAGTATATAACTACAACTTGTCATTATATGAACAGATAATGAAGGTCAATGTACTCATTTGTTTAATAATTTTATTATTTTTAACAAGTTTTGAAAAATCTGTTTCTCTGGCAGCAATGCACAATTGATTCATGTAGTGGAACTTGTTGCAATAATCAAAATTGATTGCTGTGTAAAATTACACATATAAATTACATGAACAGTATGAAATTTAAATGTAAATGTTCAATGATTCGGTATACGGTAGTGTGCCTTCAGTCACTTGCACATATTCCCTTTTGGAACTATGCGTGGACATTTGTAAAACATCACTACATGGTTTGGAGTTTGCGCAGAATTACAAGTTGTAGCTTAGTCCATCTTCTTTAGCTATCTCTACAAGAATAAAGGTCAAGCTCTTGCAGGCATATTAATTCAGTATGTATACATGAAGACAAATTTAAACTGGTCAGTCAAATTTGTGTACAAAGTCAATGTTTCATGATAAAATGCAAATTCTTTAAGCAGACCTGTTAACTCCCAACATATATGCAAAATGTAAGCACTCAATGATCATTTATGCCTACCCTTGTTAATTAACAGCATTAGACTTTGTTTATAGCAAATATTGGGATATAGTCCTTCAGGGAACGTCATTCTGCAATGAAAGTGTTAACGGCTTAGTGTTTTAATAGTAGAGCTATTTTTACAAACTCATCAAGATTTTTCATGTTCATGTAGGTAATAATATGTTTCAAAATGTAATTGGTTGTTTTAACTGTATCATACTTGGTCTTTTTCCTAACCACAGATCCCTGCAACTGTACAAATGGAGGTATGTGTATGATATTGACAGGGACATGCTTGTGTCCACCTGATACATTTGGAACAAGATGTGAAAGATGTGAGTATAATCCTATCCATTGAGGGTTCTTACATTAATCCGAGACAGGTTAATTAAGCATTGCTGCAAGTAATCAATATTCTTGACACTTGACTGAATTAACTGTCCAAGTTATTTCTGTCCACAAGCCTGATTGGTCCCCAAAAGCCCTTTGTCTGTCAGTACTGATGTATAGAACACATGCTTAATAGTGTCAGTTGATGTTTGTATCACAGTGGAATATCTGCCTTATCTAAAATAAATAAATGCATAATACTAGGTACAATGACACTGGTAATATCTGCGTGTGTCTAAAACATGCGCAGATTTGTGGACACATGTGGGTTTGAAAGCATGTAACAAAGTGATAAAAAAAATATGTTTCTTTCTTTCCCTTGCAAACATGAAAATTTTTTTTACCTTTGCTGCTGGTCGGTGAAAGTTTGGTTCAATGCAGTACATATTCACTTATTGAATAATGTGTTACACGAAACCCTGCGTTTTCTGTAACCAGCTAACACCAAAATTTTTGGATTTTTATTGCCACGGTTTAAATGTCACAAACTCCTGTGTTATCCTGTTTACTGGGGATTTTACACTTTTTCACTGGAGAAACTTGTAGTAATGTTGAGACGTAGAGTGAAAACTGGCAAACCTTTGTGCCAATTTGGCTAATTTCTTTCACTATAAGAAGACTGAGCTTGAAGCATGTGCAAAATTCCTTTAGTTTGTGAAACAAAGCTTTGTTTCTCCCCATTGTTTTCTCCTTCTAAATTATATTAACCAACTGTTCTCAACGTTTTGTTTTCCTTCCAATCGCGACTCTTCCTCTCTTGCGTAGTTGTTGGTCTTTGATTTCTTGCTGCAGTTACTGGTGAGGGGGGGCAGCTCAGGATACACTGGCGTTGGCTCGCATATATTGCTATAGCAAAAGATTATGAATCCGACGTTAATCTTCCCCTTTAACTATAAGATGATTGCTTCTTAGTTAACTTATCATAACAGCAGGTCATAATTAATATTAAAACGTTAATTGTCTTCCATGTCGACCGTACCGTATGCTGTGTTTTTTGTTGTTGTATATTTCTTTGTATTTTATCTTATATTGTTTCATTTTGCCTGGTTGTTTCTCTAACAGTTTGCTCAGACAATCCGTGCAATGGTAGAGGAATGTGCTTAGAGCTTGAAACCAAAGCTATCTGTGTTTGTGATGATGGATACACAGGGAAAAGCTGTGAGAATGGTAAGTATGTAAAAAACTGTAGGTGCATGGTTAGTCTAAAATGTCTTAACAGATTCATGAAGTAATTCAGTTAATATAAGGGAGATTGAAATCATTTGTTCGTAATGATGTTATAGTTCTGCAATTATATTGTCTCAAGATAAACATGTGGTATGTAATCCCTGTCCATTTTGGTCATGGTTATGTGTCAAGTTTGAAGCACTTCATACATACCCAGCTATGTAGACCATGACATAGCAAACCAAGTAGGCTGTGTGTGTGACTGAACTAAATTAGCCTTTTGATCCATTTACCAAAATGGAGTGAGAGAGCTGGTCGCTCTTAATTAGGTCTGAGAGATGTGGTTAGTGATGAGACGAATTGGGGTTTGATGGTCATGAAGTAGGTTGTGCATGGGTGCACATAAAGGACTGTGACAATGGCGGGGTAATCTGTATTTAATTCCCAAATGGGGTATTTGGGGAGGGGAGAGGAGGGAGGGGCATTTGGGCAGACCCTCTCTGCCTTGGTGCAGGGTTCACATCAGCTTGATGGGAGTGATTATCAAGTTCTAATAAATTCAGAACAGTCAATGTTAAGTAATGTGTAACAAGATTTCATTTGGCTGGTTTTAATTTATAGACTGAAATTTACCAATAGAAAATCAGTGTTGTTCACTTTTAATATGGTATGTTTATTTTTAACATTGAATATGCTAGACTAAAGTAGTTAACCTCTATTTGGCAGCTGTTTTGATGTTACCTGTCTTTCATCATGTAGTTCTATTCAATGTCAGTGGTTTGCATGAAGATATTTTCCTTGTAACTGGATCCATGCATATACCTTCAATAATATGTATATAGTTTGTGTGCATTAAAGCTAGTAGTTACATGCATGCACTTGATATAGTGATGTCTAGAAAGTTCTAGTTTCCTATCCTTTTCTTAACAGGAGATGATCAAAATGTCAATGAAGCTGCCCCAGTGGTGGATTTTGCTAAAATGAGTCCTTGGTGGATCGCCCTCATCGTGGTCATCGTTTTTATCTTGGTTGTTGTCCTCGTTTTCCTGGCCTATAGCTGGTATTCTGGTAACAAAGCCATGGATGACCAAAAAATGAGTGTGATTCCTTGAGCTGGCCGTATCATGATCCTAGCCAGCAGATGATTTGTAATAATGCTAGGGTCCATTATCTCATGCCACTTAGAAGAGATCCTTCATATTAACTTACCAGTGTAGACTCTCCTCTAGCAATACATTGTGTGTTAGGGTACTAGCTTAAATTAACCAAACAATATAATATATCTGCAAATTAGAGACAAAGTACATTATTCATGAGCACTGTTGTATAATGATTCAATATGAAGCAATTACCATACCTAGCTCATTACTTTATTCAGATTATGTGTTAATGCCTTATAATCTTACTTATACTGTAAGAAAACAGTTGTTGTCAGAGACCTGAGTAGCACTATCCTTAGAATGAGGGTCTGAAAATATTGAAGAGCACAGTCCTTTTGTCTGGAATTGTTGGTCAAATAGTTACTATTGTTTCTAAGAGCATGTGAATTAATGTCTTTCTCTCCAATATGCAATTAATATTGAAATAGCCTTTAGATTTTTATCTTTTAGACTGCAGTATATCTTCTCTCAATACTATGCCGAGAATATCACTTTGCTTCCATTGTTCTCTGTTGTTGTTGTTATTATTTTGTCTTCAATCTTTATTTTGTGGTTGTTACTTTATTTGTATTGTTTATTCTAGTTGTTTTAACATGTTTGAAGATGCATTTCCCTGTTATAAGGAGCTCAGAGTTGTATTGCAATACTCTTCAAAAAATTATCTGCAAGCAGTGAGAATGTTTCATGTGGCTTTGGCGCAAGTATCAGCGATAAAACATTTGAATTGAATTACTTGTCGTGCAGCAAAACATGGAATCCAAGTTTGGAGAGTTGTTAGCCCCTGACAGGAAGTAATTCTCAAATATAAGATTTTGTAGTCTTGTTAAAACTTTAATAAAACTGACTTTACCTTGAGATGCGTCAACAGGGAAAGTAATACATACTACCTTCTATAAAGCGATGCATTCATTCAATGCAACTCAAATGTCTCTTTTGTCCTTCACACCTTTAATAAAATACCGTAGAATTATTGGCACCACTAACAGAGTATTGGCCCCTTCAGTTTATCTACAGTATATGATATGTCAACTACTGTGTTGTTCCATTCAGTGATAACTTGCACTATATATCTTCAACATGTTTTGTTTTTGTGTCCAAGTCATTATTTGTTTTATTGAAGGGTTTTCTTATTTTTTATTGTTACATTTTATGAAGAGCAGACATGTTGTTATTCTCTTACTTGCTTTTGATACATTTAATGCACTGCTTTAATGCATAAACCGTTGTTTTTCAGCACTGTCCCATCAGTACTAGGGAAATGAGGTATTTTATATTTGTTGTTTCCAAATTTATGTTTTTCTCTCTATTCTTACCTATTTCAAAGCATTCTTAAGGACAGATGTCATATTTAGTATGTTGATGTATCATATTTAGTACAAGAAGCCTGTTGTTGAGGTCAATGGTCATTTAGGGACAGCCTGTGTCATTGTGAATTTATTGTTTATCAAATCACACTGCTTTTCACTGCATTACTAAGATCAAGTATGTTGTACACCCTCACTATACATTTATGTCGGATTCATGACGAAACAGATCGTTACATCATCAAAACCACATCGCATTTTTGAATTCTAGTTTCTTTTTCTGGTATAATTATAGATATTAACTAATAAATAAAGTAACTGGTAAATTATTAATTAATTATAAAAGAGAAACGAAATTTATTAAATTGATCTTTTTTTTAACAAACTATGTAAATGCAATTCATGGGAATATAGTTTGAAGTAGTCCTACAGTTCCATGATGTTAGAAAACTGGTGAAATTTAGTTGAAATTTAAGCCATTTTAATGCCAGCGTAGCAGGATATTCATATATTAAACAAAATAGCAATTACCAGCAGATGGATACTAATGTTAATTATAAGTATCAAAATTAATGCAAAGTTTATTTTAAGATAAAAAAAATTATGATTTATAGCTTGGTATTACTTGTTTGTCACATTCAATCCCATATTTTACAAAATAGGTGGAGGGTTAATGTTATATAAGTATGTAAATGTTAAGGCCTTTGGTAAGCTGATTAGTTAAATTCACTGCATTGCTTCAGTGTGTTTCTCTTTGAGTTCTCTCTTTTTTAGCTATATTAAACAAACAAACAATATTACTACCCACCCCTCCTCCACCCATGGCTACTGGACTATGATGAATATGTATCCTTCAGGAACACTCTTCCATTGGCTAGAATGCACTATACTATACTACATGCACTATACTATGCTACAGTGCACTATACTACAGTGCACTATACTATACTGCAATGCACTATACTATACTACAGTGCACTATACTATATACTACATGGCACTATACTACAGTGCACTATACTATACTAAAATGCACTATACTATACTAAAATGCACTATACTATACTACAATGCACTATACTACAGTGCACTATACTATACTACAGTGCACTATACTTTACTACGGTGCACTGTACTATACTACAGTGCACCATACTATATACTACAATGCACTATACTATACTACAATGCACTATACTATATACTACAGTGCACTATACTATATACTACAATGCACTATACTATACTACAGTGCACTATACTATACTAAAAATGCACTATACTATACTAAAATGCACTATAATATACTACAATGCACTATACTACAGTACACTATACTATACTGTGCACTATACTATACTACATGCACTATACTATGCTACAGTGCACTATACTACAGTGCACTATACTATACTACAATGCACAATACTTTACTACAGTGCACTGTACTATACTACAGTGCACTATATTATACAACAATGCACTATACTATACTACAATGCACTATACTATACTACAATGCACTATACTACAGTGCACTATACTATGCTGAAATGCACTGTACTACAGTGCACTATACTATACACCATTGCACTATACTATACAACAGTGCACTATACTATACTACAGTGCACTATACTATACTACATACACTATACTATACTACAGTGCACTCTACTATACTACAGTGCACTATAATATACAACAATGCACTATACTATACTACAATGCACTATACTATACTACAATGCACTATACTACAGTGCACTATACTATACTGAAATGCACTATACTATACTACAATGCACTATATCCCCACATATGCTAGGAAGTCAAATAATGGTAACAGGCAAATTTGAAGAAGTATTCTACTGCTTACAAAGTTGATACTCTCAGTAGATGCTGACAATGATATATCTGTTTCATTTGCATTTAATATTAGATTTCTTCAAGTCCAGGAATTAGAAGGTCACAATGATACATCTGTTCATTATCAATCAATATTAGATTTCTTCAGGTCCAGGAATTAGAAGGTCATAATGATACATCTGTTCATTATCAATCAAATTAGATTTCTTCAGGTCCAGGAATTAGAAGCTCACAATGATACATCTTTTTCATTATCAATCAATATTAGATTTCTTCAGGTCCAGGAATTAGAAGGTCAGAATGATACATCTGTTCATTATCAATCAAAATTAGATGTCCTCTGGTCCAGGAATTAGAAGGTCAATTGAAAATCCATTCACTATCAATCAATATTAGATTTTTTAAGGTCCAGGAATAAGAAGATCAGATAGATACATCTGTTCATGATCTGTTTTAATAATTTTCAATCAATATTAGATTTCTTCAAATTCAGGAATTAGAAGGTCAGAATGATACATCTGTTCATTATCAATCAATATTAGATTTCTTCAGGTCCAGGAATTACTGAGAAGGTCAGGATGATACATCTGTTTTAATCATTTTCAATCAATATTAGATTTCTTCAGGTCCAGGAATTAGAAGGTCAGAATGATACATCTATTTCATTATCAATCAATATTAGATTTCCTCTGGTCCAGGAATACGAAGGTCTGTTTAATTATTTTCAATCAATATCAGATTTCTTCAGGTCCAGGAATTAGAAGGTCACAATGATACATCTGTTCATTATCAATCAATATTAGATTTTTTAAGGTCCAGGAATAAGAAGGTCAGATGAATACCAAACTTGAAGGCCATGAGAACCACATAAGCTATGACAGACCTTGTTAGCTTACAATTCCCCAATCTCTGTAACTTAAAGTCCCCACCCTCTGTAAATTAAGGTCCCCACCCTCTGTAACTTAAAGTCCCCTCACCTTGGACTCTGCCTGTGCCAAACAAGATACTTTCATAATGCCCATCCTTTGTAAAAGCAAGTTCTCTCCTTTTAGAACGTTATAAACATGACTTTCATGATATCCCTCCCCTGTAACTGCTACACCACCCTTCCCCCACCACCCTTTCCCCACCCCTCAGGACTGTGGCAAGCATGTAACCTTCATTGCCACTCACACGTGTACCAATCAGTTATTTCCAGATCACTCTGAAATAGCTGCATGATAATCCAATCATCCAACTATGTAATATATATAATATACATATCTTATGTCTAACATCTTACATACATGAACTGGGACATGAAATATCAGAATTGGTTGCAATGAAAAACCATCTAATTCCAAGTCTGTATGCAGTGGCGGAGCGTCCATACAGTCAGGGGGCGGATGCCCCCCCCCCCCAGACGAACTCAAATGGACTGCTGGCGCCCTTTTCAGCTTTTTACCACTTTTTACTAATTGGCGATTATTGACTTTTTTATTGCGCTCTCATCTACCTATTGACATTTGTCACATTTTGTTGGTGTATAACTTTCTGACAAGATGTGGTATTGTTGGCATTTACAGGTCCAAAATACCTAATAGGCACAACGGGCATTATGTCAGGGCTACGAAAACATGAGCACCCACAAAGATACCACAGGGATTGCGATGAAGCGCATGTAATTTCAACACCCATATAAACTTCCGAGTTATCACAAATGGCGATGATACCTATTTATTCTTCGTTTATCTGCAAATTAGCAAGGCCTGAAAAGTGTCATTTCCGGCGATCTAGGGAGTATCTTTACTCAAAAAATTTCTGTACGCTCCGCGCCAACCTGTGGTGGCGCTCCGCTTAGATAGTGTCGAAAGCACCCCTACAGACCATTCTCGCCCCCTTGATCAATACCCCTAGCTCCGCCACTGTCTGTATGCATAACTTCCTGTATCACTGACAGGTCTGTGAATCAAACTTATTTTGTTTCAACCTTTAATTACAATGTATGAATTAAAACTTCTTGAAACCTCAATAATTTGTTGTTCATTGTCATATGGTCGTGTTTGCTAAGGCATACTATCCTTCCAAATAAGGCCTTTCATGATATTGAAATTATAATTAAAAACATTTTTTTCCTTTTTAATTGTGTTTCTACAGATGAAATTATACCAGATGTTAACTTTCCAAGTAGAGTGGACTTTCTGCTGGACTCTTCAGCAACTCTTATTCTGGTCACTGATTTATTCTTTCTTTTCCTTCTGCTCTTCTTTCCACTCTTGCTCTAGCTTTGTCACCTACATACATGTAATACACCTACATACACCTACATACACCTACATACACCTACATTAAGTAATACATGTTATAAACATTTAAATATGTGTGTTAGGTTATATATGTCATACAGAGGTCAGTTACCTAGAATTTATGAAGAGTTATTATAACACGTTTTACAAAATATTCTTGTTTCCTATAGCATTGACATTTATATCCAATATAAAATAAATCAGTATTTTATTCAAATTCGAGAAATCAAAGTTTGAGTTTTCTTCACACGACATGTAGAGTTTGACAATTTCCTTTGTCAATTCTGTTAAGCTGTGTAATTAGTCCATTATTTCTCCACCAATGTTGACAATTAATTTT
>KN885750.1:2264-13879 GCA_000934455.1 Apostichopus parvimensis | reverse complement strand
GCATGACCATAGTAATGCATGATCATAATATGCACGACCATAGCAATGCATGAGCATAGTAATGCATGATCATAGTAATGCATGACCATAGTAATGCATGATCATAGTAATGCATGACCATAGTAATGCATGACCATAGTAATGCATGATCATAGTAATGCATGATCATAGTAATACTTGTTCATAAGAAAGCATGATCATATTAATGCATGACCCTGATAATGCAAGAGCATAGTAATGCATGCTCATAGTATTCACAAGTGGTGCTTGGACACCTTTGAAGATAGCTAGCACCATCCTCAGTGGTAACCAATGGAAGAGCACATTCATCGTACAAGGTAATTACAGGTGTTGCTTGGTTATCCATCACGATATATGGCACCATCTTCTCCCAGAGATAACCAAAGGGGATGGGCATCCTAAAATAACCCGATGGAAAAAACATATGGTGCTCAGATACCAGTCACAACATTGAAAAGCATTCTCGTGTTTATGGTGGATGTTTAAGCCCTTCACAGTTGTTGCAGAGGGTATCTGTTCCCCATTCATGGTCCTTGTTTTGTTGTTTCGCTTTAAACCTAAATTTGGCAAGACTGACAATACATCCGCTAGATCAATTGCTGTGGAACTTGATAGCTATGAGAAGAGGTTTAAAACTCGACAACTCATAAATGAGGCAACGTGACTATCTACCAGAGGAACAGCTTTCAATGGTGCACAACTACACAAGTTTGTTTTCTGTTGGGTCTCTGATCTGAGAGAGATAATTCATTAAAGAATGAGGAGATTTGGTTTACTGATGACAAAGAAGGGGAAAAAGGTGATATAGATATGGTAGAAGACACATTTCATGATAAAAGTGAACAATTTATTTATTATTATATCTGATCAATTTATAAATTATCACAAAAAGTAAATCACTTTTTTCTTTTAAATATAACTGATCACAAAAGTTAATGAACCTTTATCAATATGTAAATTATAGACATTAAACACATTATCATCTATCTCATTTTGAAAGTTACTTTTCTGCGATTAGTGGACATGTATTATGTTATGACCTGCCTGTTTCAGTGTATCAGAATACTGTTCAATTGGTCTGTAATACTACACAGCACATGTACAGTATATGTATAATATCACAGCACCATCAGTGCCTCTGTTTAAGTTAATACATAGGTAAAAGTGGGAACTTAAAGAATACAAGAGTTATTCACCAAGAGTTAGTCACCAAAGTGAAACTTTGGTTTTGTTACTTTATTATAAACTTAAATATTTATTTTACATTCAGAAGTTATTTACTATGTCAGGTACTTGAAGAAGACAAAACACTTGAAACTTAATAACCTGTTAGTTCTCATGAAACCCTGTAAGTCCATTTGAACTAAATCTTAACCTCTGCCATGTTCTCCCAGACCTAGTCCAACGGTGTCCAGTATAGGACTAAAATGGTGAATTTGTGGTCTCTGTATCACAAGTTAGTGGACATACAATGTAACATTAATGTCATTTAAGGGTGGTATTGTAAACAAAATCTTACTTGACTTGTAACAAGGAGGATTTGGGTTTACAACATGTGATGGAAAAGAGAGGGACCTGCTCAACAACATCACAGGAAAATCTTCATGTGTTAAACATAAATTTTGATTGAATAGTTAATAGCAAAAGACAGCGTGTTCTGAACACAATATCATGTTGCAAAAAGCTTTGAACTTATTTACTTCTATTGTATCAATCTTGATCATAATGAATATGAGCACTAAAACAGGACCTTCAATACTTTTCACAGCTGTTGTGTGAGGGCCTTGGCTAATTTACACATCAGATTCCAGGCTGATATTGCAATTAATTGATCAGATAACTTGTAAATGTAACTAAGGATGTCTGCAAATACCAAACTCATGCTCACAAAGACTTGATGACATCTTTAACAGGCTTGGTCTGCTTGAACACTCCAATGTCTGGAAACTTAAAACAGTATTCTTCTAGCAAGTTTTAGCATCTAAACTTTGGACAGGAGATGTTGACCTTTCAAGACAGCAGAATCTTTCCACTGTTTGGATTTAGAGTGTAGTGTATCAGTATGATATAGCACACAGTAATCATTCTTTACACTGTGACAATGTACTTACAACTTACTACTGTATATACTAACTAAAGTCTGGATATATTTTTGTAATACTTTATGAATTATGTTATCAGATCCAAGATGAAAATAACAAAACAATGTATTTACAAATTATCTTATGATGAACAGATTAAGAACTCAGTGAAATACAATCATACTAACATTACACCTGTGTTTTGTCTTGTGGTCTTACTTTCATCACCTTTCCTTTTGGTTCATAAAAAATAGTCCAAGGAACTCTAGATCCAGCCATCCATCTGGTTATGTTAGCAAACCCTGCTTCTATAAATGTGTTACATAATTATTTGTCTGCTTCAATGGTGGCACAACTTTATCAGAACATTGAGGTAAGTTCAGTGTAAGAACTAATTTCTACAAGAATCCTTCATTACCTTCATGATATCTACAACTCTGTGTAAATCACATCCTGATCTGGAATCAAACACCGAGGTTAGCCAGGTTGACAATCACACTAATTGATGGCAAACCATGCATAATGTAAGCCCGGAATCCCACGCATGACGTCACGAAACATTTAGTGGTAGTGCAGTGATGATGATATTCACCACTGCCATGACATTAGAAATAACTGTACAGAATGTAGTTGAAGTAGCAGTTGATAAGCTCATTTTGCGTTGCCAGCCATATATTGGTTCGTATAAATACAGACTTTCACAACTGACATGGCCAAGCAAGTAAAATGATATGAACCCTTGGATGACTCACCACGATAAATCTCTGATTCCACTCAAAGAAACATTTAATGGGAAAATAAACAACTGAAATTACATTACATCCTGTGATGCCCAACCCATAGCTTTAGTCTATCAAGTAGATTAATGCAAGCACTAAGGCACTGAATGAGGACAGAGTATGTACAAGAGGAGTTATAACAGGAAGCTTGGCATATCTACACGAATTTATAAAAGCATTTTACTGAGTAACTTATCAATCCCCTGAGGTGCCCTATCTATCCATAGTTTGTGCTTAAATGTGTGTGATCTTAGGTATTCCTCTCTTTGTGAAATGACCAACAAAAGTACCAGGATCGTTTTTTTTATTGATAAGTGTAATTTAGACTGTACTTTTGATGTTAAATATGTTACTTGGAAATTGTTTAATAACTTACTCAATGAAGGTTTGTAACATACATGCTTCTCTTTTTGTCTTCAAGCAATCACTCTTTAAACCTTGCAGGAGATAGAGAACATAATTTCCAACTTAAAGAGCGTTATTGACTCTGCTGGCATGTTTGTTATCATAAACTTTATCGCCTTTCTTTAACTATTAATACGAGCAAGCTGGACCCACTGAAATTCTCGGCAAATTTTGAAACCTGATTACTGAACGTGGCCAGACCTGGATAACTCTCAACCCTGCTCTCAAGTGCAGACTGGAACTTCATCCGAAGAAACCATGCGGTGTGGATGAGTCATCAGTCTTACTCTCCAGTGTGAAGGGAGGAATTCTGCAATCAAAGGTGAAGCCATCTGACCTCTCCATACGAAATGTGCCCCTGGAAGTAATAAACACAATTATTAGAAGCAGCATCAATCACACCTCAAATACAAATCAGAAAGTAACAGACACAATATGTAACAGCATCATCAATGAACACCTCAAATACAAATCTGAAAGTAACAGACACAATAGTGCATCATCAATGAACACCTCAAATACAAATCTGAAAGTAATAAACACAATTAACAGCATCATCAATGAACACCTCAAATACAAATCTGAAAGTAACAGACACAATAGTTAACAGCATCATCAATGAACACCTCAAATACAAATCTGAAAGTAATAAACACAATTATTAGAAGCAGCATCAATCACACCTCAAATACAAATCAGAGAGTAACAGACACAATAGTAAACAGCATCATCAATGAACACCTCAAAAACAAATCTGAAAGTAACAGACACAATAGTGATATGTCTTGTCTATCTGTCTTACCACATGTGGCCGCTGGGTGCTTGCAAAGAGACATGACTGCTGTACTGAAAGGCAGGCTGGTCTTTGGATAGTATCGGCTCCTGAGAGAAACAACAGAAAATGGTATCATAATAGTTTATCCAGAATTGCATTGCAACATGTAATGCAAATGCTAGAGCAAAAGGTTCTCACCATCTCTAATGTCCCTTAGAGACTGAATTACTTGTCTTCAGTATAATCATTAATTACATCATCTCATTAAGACATCTCACCTGTCCTACTACACCTCTTCCTCTCACTGTCTCTAATGTCCCTGAGAGACTGAATTACTTGTCATCAGTATAATCATTAATTACACCATCCCATTAAGACATCTCACCTGTCCTACTACACCTCTTCCTCTCACTGTCTCTAATGTCCCTGAGAGGCTGAATATCCTCCAGTGTCTCTCTCTTAATTGCACTGTCTCATCTCCAAGATTTTCCAACCTGATGCAATACCGCCACTGTCAACACAAAAACATTCATAAGGTTCACTTTCTGTTTTATCATGTAAATGAGAGTGTGGCAGTGGTTACACTTAAGTCCGCCGCACACACCCGACTACTTGACCTTTGATCGGAGAATTGTCGATAGTCGGGCTATTGCCTCAGACTATGATTTATCAAGAGTTTGTCAGTTCTAAGCCACATTGGCTTCAGTCGGGGAAAACTGGACATGTAGTGTTTTCTCTACTGGCAGACAGCAGTCCACAACTTAAATGGCCCAGTTTAACAAATGTAACCAATCACAGGATCATAAACTTGCATGTGATCTAAATGAGCTCCAGTCATTAACAGCAAACAGTGGTCGTATGTGCTATTAAGCATTTAAGTGTGCGGGATCAGTTTTGGGACTGTGGGTCTTCACGACAATCAAAAACTTGGTCAAGTCGGTTTTGATCAGTCCAACAGTGTGGGTTTGGCTTTAATAATGGAGCATAGCAGGTCTGAAATGTAAATTATTTAAATAATAATTTATTATAATTCATACAATCCGTCTATGGATGAGCTGTGCTGCGTCCCACAGAGCCAGTAAGTTATGCATTTTTCTATTTCTAACAGGCTTGCCATGAAAACTTGTCTCTAGTAAATAAGTCTTTTGCCTATCCTTACATATATATTAGGCTATTAAGACAAAAAGAAGACAAAGAACCATATTACAGCTTTCTTTAGAAAAAAAAAACTCACCCAAAAGACGCTGGACTCTTGGGAAACCTAAATAAATGTGCAGAAATCAGAAGAAAAAAACATTGCACAAACATCAAGATAAACAATGGTTCATTCATCTAATTTCTGACAAGCCAAAACTCTTTATGGGCATAAGTCAATGAAACAATTATTTCTTAATACTTTCTGAAAGTAATTCAAACAGAAATAGATCAAGTCATTAATCATACCAACAGCCTGCAATGTGTATTCTAAACTGACAGTTCAACATACTTATGGGCAGAGCTTCTTGAAGCTGAGATTCTTGGAACTGAGCTTCTTGGAACTGAGCTTCTTGGATTAAGGCAATGCAGATCTATTACTCATATTTTCATCAATGGCTAACTTAAACTGAAATCACCTAAAGGCATTCTTACCCGGGCACCCATGTAAAATGGAATAAAGGCATTCTTACCCGGGCACCCATGTAAAATGGAATAAAGGCATTCTTACCCGGGCACCCATGTAAAATCACCTAAAGGCATTCTTACCCGGGCACCCATGTAAAATGGAATAAAGGCATTCTTACCCAGGCACCCATGTAAAATGGAATAAAGGCCACCCATGTAAAATGGAATAAAGGCATTCTTACCCGGGCACCCATGTAAAATGGAATAAAGGCATTCTTACCCGGGCACCCATGTAAAATGGAATCACAGTGACTCTTATATCTTCCGTGGTTTCTTTATGAACATCTGATAGTTCCAGCCATGGATGGTTTTTCTCTTGCCAGGCACGGAGGGTGTCTCGAGGGGTGAAAGGCGGATCTGTGGAGTGAACAAGATCAAAACTTAAAAGACAAAGAATTCTGCCGACAGTTTAAATTATCCTTCAAAGTGACACATTTACGAAACCAATTTTCATAAATTTTAAAATACATCAGATAGGAAGTCTTATTAAAAAGGAACCATTTTTAATTATAAATTTAAGTTTTCACAAAACACCAAACAAACCTCTTCTCACACAGTTACTTCCGATACTCTTAAGTTGAAACCGGAGAACTGTAAGTTTTCAGCAAGTAGTACAATCATATGAATAATCAGTGTCTTTGTTCCTTCCATGTTGAGGCACAAACTGGAAGTCTGTATCTTAGCATGTGAATTCCACAACGGATTCAATTCTAGAATCACTACAATCCTATTTCTATGGGAGATTATTTGGCAATGAAATTCCTAACCAAAGGAAGTAACAAATTCCGGCAAAACAAATGTTGCAGAGCCACTACCTACAACAGTAGTTGACTCTAATTAAAAGTTTACATGCTATTCCATAAACACAGTCACATAACAATATCAAGAGATTAACTTAAGAAGTTACCTACAACAGCTTCTCAGTTGACTCTGATTAAAAGTTTACATGCTATTCCATAAACACAGTCACATAACAATATCAAGAGATTAACTTAACAAGTAACCTACAACAGCTTTCTCAGTTGACTCTGATTAAAAGTTTACATGGTATTCCATAAACACAGTCACATAACAATATCAAGAGATTAACTTAACAAGAAACCTACAACAGCTTTCTCAGTTGACTCTGATTAAAAGTTTACATGCTATTCCATAAACACAGTCACATAACAATATCAAGAGATTAACTTAACAAGTAACCTACAACAGCTTTCTCAGTTGACTCTGATTAAAAGTTTACATGGTATTCCATCAGAAACGTGACATGACAATCAAGTTAAAGAGATGAACTTAACAAGAGTCATTTCAAATAACAAAGTGGAGTTGAACAACTGTGAATTTTCAACTAGATTTTGACTGTTTTTACCTTATCATATGTTTATATAAATTATATTAATATTTAAACTCACTGATGTGGACAAGTAAGAAACTGTTAGAAACCTATTGGATTAATTAATTACTGGCTCATTACCTTTCATTAGGAGGGGACCATCTTACGTGCTCATTACCTTTCATTAGCAGGAGAAAATCTTAATTAATTGATTACGTGCTCATTACCTTGCATTAGGAGACCATCTTAATTAATTAATTGATTACATGCCCATTACCTTCATGAGGAGGGGACCATCTTAATTAAAAACATGCTCATTACCTTTCATTAGGAGACCATCTTAATTAATTAATTGATTACATGTATGCTAATTACCTTTCATTGGGAGGAGACAATCTCAATTGATTGATAACATGCTCATTACCTTTCATGAGGAGGGGACCATCTTATATAATTAATTGATTACTGGCTGATTACCTTCCATTAGGAGGGGACCATCTTAAGTAATTAATTGATTATGTGCTCATTACATTTCATTGGGAGGAGACATCTTAATTCATTGAATTACATGCTCTTACCTTTCATGAGGAGGGGGGGACCACCTTAATTAATAACATGCTCATTACCTTTCATTAGGAGGAGACCATCTTAAGTAATTAATTGATTACGTGCTCATTACATTTCATTGGGAGGAGACATCTCAATTAATTGATTTACATGCTCTTACATTTCATGAGGAGGGGGGGGGGGGACCACCTTAATTAATAACATGCTCATTTCCTTTCATTAGGAGGGGACCATCTTAAGTAATTAATTGATTACGTGTTCATTACATTTCATTGGGAGGAGACATCTTAATTAATTGAATTACATGCTCTTACCTTTCATGAGGAGGAGGGGACCACCTTAATTAATAACATGCTCATTACCTTTCATTAGGAGGGGACCATCTTAATTAATTTATTGATGACGTGCCCATTGCCTTTCATTAGGTAAAGCTGTCATCCAAACTAAAATTGTTGCTTTAAATATGAATCACCTGAAGACATTACTTGCTCATAAAGAATTAAGTTCTTGTGTTTGCTTAATATTTGCAATATCTTTCTGAAGTTATGCTTATTTTTGCTGGCAGGAACTCAATAGTGAATCAATTTTATTCTCTGAAATGGAATATATCTTATTACCTTGTCCGGGATTATGCTCTAAGAATTTGTCAAACAATTCATGTTGTAGAGGTTGTTTTTCAGTGGTAGTGTAGGGTAGGACGTCTTCATGTGCCACATAGTCCAAACCTGTGAAGAGATCAGGATAACAAAGCCAAGTATTAACAAACTGAAACAAATATGGTCATCTTATACCCATACTTCACAAAAAGGAACACTTCACTGTAAATTCAAATTTTGATTATACACATTAAATTTTGATTTTGATAAACGACCAGTAGTGTTGCATATTAAGTGCTTGAATTGGCAAATCTTTTCCTGCATAAATTAACTTTATGTAACTGCAGACCCAGTGCTAGAGGTCTCTTTACAAGCAAACACTGAAACATTGATATATTCGCAAGACACACATATATCACTCACACACTTTTACAAGAAACGAGTAAACATGGTAGCGTTCCATCCTACAGACCAGTGGTACGCTTGGCTCCTTGTCCCTTTAAAACTTTACATCAACCTTTTGAGATAACTTGAGACTATCTATCGTAACATCTGTCTTCCTCAGTATGACCTATCTTAAGAAGAGTTTAATTTTCATAGAGGAATCTATTGTTTAATTTTCACCTGCGATAAATAAATATTCACATAAATGATTCTATAAGGCAGTTTGCTGACCTGGTATTGCATAGAGGGATCTATTGTTCTCTTGGTTCCCTAAAAAGGTGACGGATTCTGTTTGTGCTCTCTGAAAAAAAAAGGTAAGAAAATAAATGAAGGAAAACTAACATTATATTATTAAACCCACATCTATTGCAACTGGCATATAAGTATCAAAGCTGGTGATTGTTGAGAATTTAAGTTAATCTACAGTATGCAGACAAATAGCTTATTTCTAGTTTGTTTGGCTGAAGTAACTATTTACCATACGACCATCCATGTTATCAAATAAAAAAAAGCTAATATTCTACCCATTATACCAGAGAGATTATATTTAAAAGTTTTACGTAAAATATGCAAACAAACCGTCGGACTTGCTTTGTAGCTGTTGACATAAAAATGATTTTCTAATTCCATCAAAACTAGAGAAGAAACTAGTTGACTCACAATAAATGGACAATCCCTGGAGTCTATTAGTACTTGATAGTATACATGTGTTTTGCCTTTAACTTCTTTGTTGCTAGCATGGATGTGCTCACTCTCCGTCTCTGGGGGTCTGCAAAATAAAACATAAACACTCTAGATTAAGATGAACTCATTCAGGGAAGCAAAATTAGGACAAGGTGGAAGAAAAGTTTGAAATCAAGAGTTTGTGAGAGAAAGGACGAGAGGCAAGGACAAGCTACATTTCATTGACTGCAACACAAAACCAAAGTAAGTACGAAAGGCAATCCTAGAGACTGAGACGTTAGACGTTGGTGGAGACCCATACTGGGAGGCTGCCCCTAGATACAGCTGAAAATCCTGCCAGTAAAGCAGAAGGTAAGTACGAAAGGCAAACCTAGAGAATGAGACGTTGGTGGAGACCCATACTGGGAGGCTGCCTCTAGATACAGCTGAAAATCCTGCCAGTAAAGCCGAAGGTAAGTACGAAAGGCAAACCTATAGACTGAGACATTAGACATTGGTGGAGACCCATACTGGAAGGCTGCCCCCAGATACAGCTGAAAATCCTGCCAGTAAAGCAGAAGCTAAGTGCGAAAGGCAATCCTAGAGACTGAGACGTTAGACGTTGGTGGAGACCCATACTGGGAGGCTGCCCCCAGATGCAGCTGAAAATCATGCCAGTAGAGCACTCTCAAGTATTGTGGCATCCTTGCTACATACGGTAAATGTCATATGTTGTATAGCGAAATGATTATAAATAACAAGAGACTGAAATGTATAAATACAGTACCTTTCTTGTTTGTTACCGGCTATGTCTCTATCATACAATCTTGCCAACCAGGGAAACAGTAAGATACCTCTGTATCCAAACACTCTGTGTAAGAAGAGCTGTAAACAACAAAATACAAAGTAACATTCTTTACTAGTGAAATAGTATCAATTAAAACCATGAAAAGTGTCAACAACAACAACAACAACAAGAAAATGAAGCACAGGGAATGTCACAGATTAAGAATGGTAATCTATTAAAGTCTAGTAGTTAAAGAGAGACACCTGAGTACATTACACAACATGTGAAGCATATCATAACCAATCCAAGATAGCAGAAGTTAGAGACACATTAATAAGAGGTCTATTCTGTAGGACTTGATGGCTTACCTGACTAGTTACATACTTTCCATGGAGCTTGGGTGTTTCAAGTTTCCCAACAGTTTGTAGTTTCCTGTGAAATAAAGAAATTAAATACAAAACGTAACATACATACTGTAGGCCCATGAACAAGATGGGGGATCCTACCTTTGCATAGAGTTTGATTGAAAACTTCAGAATATATTATAATATTAATTAGTGTATATATATACTGTAGGTGATTGCCACGGTTAGTCAAAAATGTGTTTAGATTCTGCCAGTTCAGATTATTTGATACCCACTGATTTAAACTCGTAGTGTAACATTTTTATTTTACAGCAAGGTGATCATGAATGCACACTTTATGATGTTGTGGACATCAGACAGTACAATGCAACAGTCACAATTTCATTAACGAACATTTTCAAGGCGATACATTGTTTGAAGAAACTCTAATTCAGTTATTATCGCAATGGGAGGATGAAAAGGAAGGTTATGTTATGGACGGGATGGTGGCAAGTGATAGCATATATACATCACTGCATGAATGAAAATATCACTATCACCGCTATATAATACTGGGATACATTTGTTTTTCCATACAACTTGTGTTGCTGTGGTGATGTGTCTGGTTCTATAGTAAGCATCTCTGTGATTTCTTGTTTCATGGAACCTTTAAAACCTTTTAATCATAGTTTTCAAGTATTTTCTTACACATGGAATTATGATAGAATCAAGGTACAAAGTATCAACAGTAGAATAATATTGTATTACTATAGTCTTCTAACATGATCCTTATTTAATAAGACATTCTTAAAATAGAGGGGAACTTAACCTATCATTACCCTTCAATGACTTTGATTATTTACCAACTATTAATTTTAAAAAATCATCCGTAATATCTGCTTTGACCAGACTAATTATGATAGCCATTCAACAATGCACTGAGCTCTATGAAGGTGATACCAGTACCTTCTTCTCACTGTATGTAATGCCTTAAATGGTGTGAAGGCGACTCGTGCACAAAGAAAAGTCTAATGCCGGTAATCTGACCTAGTTTCGAATGAGGTGTAACAGAAGTGTTAGACACCACCATCGATCCCAGAAAATACACACACAGCTTGCTACCGTCGGTAATTAGACACTAGTGTACAGTCAGTACATACA
>KN885749.1:107269-126062 GCA_000934455.1 Apostichopus parvimensis | reverse complement strand
AAGTATAATTGGACAGCATAGTGACTTTAATAGAGAAATTCAGTATTTAGTAAAAACCTCAAAAATGAAGAACAGTACTGATCTATTGTATCTGTGTCCAAATTCATCTAACTCAAAAAATTCACAACATCATCCTCTCAAGAACCCTCCTCCTAGTTTACAGGGGGGTAGTAACTTCAAATGTAAACCCTTTATAAATGAATGAACAGTCTGCTGTGCACAGAATGTAGCAAGTAGAATCAAATGTCTCTGAAGTTCAAATTGCAACTCAAACTAGCTATCGACTCATAAAGCCTGATTAAACTGTCTACAAAGTTAGTAATATATTGTTTGTAAAAATATATTGCCTAAGAAGATAATAGGATACTGCAAAACAAGCACAATGTAAGATAAAAAGATGGGATTGCTAGAAAGCAAACAAGTTTATTGATCCCTTGCCATGTGTTATATTCATGAGAATTTTTACTGCAACACTACACACAAGCATTTGAAGTTTTAATCACTGTTGATTGACTCGCACCAATGGTGGTGGACCTGCATATCAAAGTATGGAGTTCCTCAAAGCATTACTTTGAAGACATCACTTTGTTGATAGATTTCAGTAGTTGGCTTTGCTTGTCCTCACATAACCTTTGACCTCCACCAAATTCAGAAAGCATCTTACACTGACCAAGGGGAGGACTACTTACTAAGTATAATATTCAACCGAAAGGCACACATTCTGAGTTGTGCTTTAAGGTATTGAAAAAATGTTGACCTCAAATGACCTTTGAACTCACCCAGTATCAACAGAATTCTTGTACAAACCCAATTTGGATCTACCAAATATACAGGTCAACTAGGCTGCAGCTTTTGAGATATCATGTTTTACAAGGAGCACAGCTAACACATCATCTACATATGCACACCCTTTTTACGTAGACATGCACACACACATATATGTACTGTACACACAACTAAATGACGACATAGATTATGTTTGCCTCTGGAAAGGAATAAAAAAATTAATCCCTATCAACTCTGATGCATTGACAAACTCATGTCACCTACATTTCTCAGCTGTGACCTCTCGTACCAATAATTTACAAATTTACACTTCTCACAAAATTCTTCCTTCAGTTGGTAGAGGGCTTGAATGCAGGGACAGAACAAAAGATGAGGGACAGGAAGTTAACAGAAGAAAGAACCCATCATTGCTCAGAATTCTAACTTTCATCAACAAGATGGAGGTTATCAAAATGTAAAACAAAACGTACCAGGAATTTCATAAAGTCTTCCAGCAGTGCACTGAGGTTCGTTCCGTATGGTGATAAACTTCACTCCTTTGGTGATATCCTTCTTACAAACGAAAGAAGACTTTCTCATCGAGACCAACATCGCTTTCAATTCCGTCCAGTGAGTCGTGCCCTTGCACATGTAAATCACCATGTAGAAGAGCGTCAAATTGAACAGACCGGTGGGATGATTCGGACGGACGTCCGTGCTGAAGATCAACTTCCTCAGGCAGAACATCGAAAGTTGTTCCGTGATCTGAGGGGAATGACAGCGAATGTGATCGAAGCTGTTGATCCTTCCTCGACATACTCGGACCACTTTCTTAAACCTGACATCTTTCCTGATGTTGATACCCCTCATGGCTTCTATCACTATGCTGATCTGCTCAAAGAGCTGCTGGAGCACGGCGCCGGGCTTCACCCGGACGTAGAAGAAAAACTTCTGCAGGTTGGCCACCATCTGGTTGACGAGCATCTTCTTCACATCCATAGAGACATTCATTTCAAGGCAGAACTCACGGAATATCAGAAGACCCGGAAGGCTCATGAAAGTTTTGTCGCGAATTGTTTTCTTTTTGGCACGTTCTCTTTCCTTGCTCATCAGCACTGCCTTGAGTGATACAGTGTACGTCTCCATGGAACAATCATCAGATGTGGCCTCCTGTGTAACGCAAAAGGCAAATTTATAACTGTAAATATTTCTCTCTCTCTCTTGGACTAACATACAAATGAACTTTCCACAACTGATTACATAAGGGTTTCAGTTAGTTTAACTGCCTGTATTTAATAGTCAGAAGGAATTCACCTTTTAGGTGGTATTTTGCAGATAATCTTTGACCTCTTGGTTAGCTGAAATTAGCAATGCTATCTTACAGCTCTGTTATGTACAGTGATATGGTATGATGAGAGGGAACTAATACTGAAAGTATGGTTTTAAATACTACTGAAAGTAGATGTTTGCAAGTACAATTAAAGTTTAGATTTCATATTCATGTTATGTACTATACGTAGTATCCTTTCACATACTGGAGTGCTGAAACCAAGGCTGATCAATATCTTATCATTATCTGAGAAAGTTTGAGTCATCTTTAGGAAACTTTTAATGACCTAGATGCATTTGTTCCCACTACCAAGTGATAAAAGTTGCCAACTCTGATCAACATTAGGTGCAGCACACATGATAATAAGATGAATTACCAAAAGGTTTCAAAAATATTTAACACTGTGAACCTTTATAACCTTGGTGTAAAATATGTCTGTCAATATTCTCTTTTTAAGAATATCATTTTGAAAATTTCTTCAGAATTTCATTCTAGTTGACTTCATATGACCTTTGACCTGCATGAACAATGGTAGACATTTTCCCCATCATAAGTGTTATCTTCCACACACATATAAACCTTGACCACATTTTGGTCTTTGAGAGATACATACATAGTTTCCCATTTTGGCAAACTGCTCAGCCTTAAATAACCATGCATTGACCTCCACCAAACACATTAGGGATCTTGTACTCATTACAGGGAAGCAATATGTCAAATATGAGATCTTGTGAAGTTTCCTATCTTGAGATATTGTGCTTACAAGGTTTTCAAATTTTGCCCACTGCTGACCCTTTGACCTTCACCCAAAACAATAGGGTTCTTGTACTCAGTTGATACCCACGTACAGTACTGTATACAAAACTGCCAATGTGTATTGTGTACCCACTGGCGTCCAAAATACACATAGTAACAGTTAAAGGATCCTGCAAGTACAAATTCCACAGTTTAATACAATCAAACTGGTATTTTGCTACACCACTTTGATTTTGGGAGTGTCTGTTTTGAAAACATCACAGGCTCAACAATGAACTAAGAGTGCATTAACTGGCTTACTTAGTAGCATAGTGGGCTCTTAATTGACACACTTAAGGATTTGATTAACAATGTCTATCTACGAAAAATCCAAATCACTCAACTGTATGCGTTTTTCATTTGTGTAGTTTCTCAGAAACGTAATGATTTCAAAATATTTATTGTTCTGTGCCTTAGCAACGTACAATTGAACTGAATTTGACCACAAAATGTCTGCCGTGTCAAGTTCTTTCATACCCCTTATTTGACACATTCCTCGATAAGCTAACTGTAACTTTCGTGTAAGTATGTACATCAACTGACTCTGAATTCTGTTTGCTATGCTCTGAGCCCCTAAGCTCAGACAGGTCAGGTCCCAGAGAGTAGTGGTATTATATTGAGGTAATTTTGGTTATTTTTAGCCTGGAGTAAGATTTCCATATGCCAGAAAAATGTGCAAAACTGGGGGAGGGTGTTAGAAGCAAATGTTAAAACAACCACAATTTGATCAGCATATACCTGAAGTGGATTAAAACTCATCAATATAACTCTGCTTGACTGCAAAAAGTTTAGGTTGCCTGCTGAATCGTTGCTAGTAATATTTGAAGGTATTGTCAATTACGAAGGTGCGTCAATTATGAAGCCTTACTATACAGCACAGGGCAGTGAATTCTCTCAGCACCTGGGATGTGACACAAGATTCGATAAAAAAACAATTTTTATGATGCCAACAAATGACATGTATACAATACATTACAAATTTGTCAAAGACAAATGGTGTTCGATGTTATCCCACAAGTTAATGTTTTCATGTTTTCATGAACAAAAATAGCACCTTTTGGCTACGTACTCATGAATGTAATGTAATGAATTTTGTCGTATACAAACACCATGGGTTTCTGTGTAAAAAAAAATGCTAACTCTTCCCACAGTTTGTATTAGCATTTGCGATGCAATACCCAATCAATTATTTTATGATATGTACACACAAATACGACTGCAATCATTTAGCTTGCATGGAATCAACAAAATAATATTTCTATAGACACCTGATATGGACCAGCCTCTAGTGGAAGAGAGGGTGTATCAACAATCTCGGAGGTCTCCCCTGATGAGCTTGGATTGGTACTAGGTGAAGAAAGATCTGTGGGTTCGTCCTTCATTGATGTCACATCTTCTGCTTCAGGAGATGCCATTTTATGATCCAGTCATCAATTAGCACTATGATCATCTCCAAAGTATACTTGCCTATATTACATGACAAACTTCATAATGGTGATGTACCTACAGGTGTAGACAGAGAATGAGTCTAATTGAATCATGACAAAAACCTTGGTTTATTTTGTTGCTCCAAGTTACATGTCCATGAAACTTGTTTGTATACCCCATATCATCCCACAACTACAGTAGTATCTACAGCATGCTTATATTCTATAAATTTGGCTTGCAACTAGCTAGATCCATTCAAATGGAGCATTCAAATGCCACCTAAAAGCAGGTAATAAAATGTAACTTTATGCTGAGAGAGCCATTGCAAAACATGCTTATTGACTCTGTAGCATGCATATTTGGCAATAGGAAGCTGCCTGTTAGCATTTTTTCTTTACAGCTCAGAATAAAACAGTGTAATTCTCTACTTGTTGCTAAAATGTGGATAAATAAAGTATCCAGATTTGATTGAGCTGCTAATTAAACAAGGGTACCACCAGGTATGGATTGGCTGCTCTAAGAACAGTTAGGGGAAAGCATTGTATTGCATAGATAATTTGGCTTATATTTCAATTGTTACACTTGATTTTAGTTTAGGTCACTGATGTGAAGCGTATTCTAGTTTGTGTTGACATACTGTTTACTTGTTGTTATTATGACGTCACACATGGCTCGCGTTTTGGTGGTTTGCTCTGTGATGTGGCGGGCTATGTATCACATGCTATTAGAAGCGTGTATGTATGTTTTGTTTGAATGATTCGGGTTGTGGGGCTGGAAGACAGACAAACCAGGTTCAAACTGGTTGAGTGCTCATTTGCATGTGCTCATCTGTATATCGGGTTGGCACTCACCAATCAAGAGTTGGGTGAGAGTTAAGCTATAAGTTTGGACCAATCAGGTCTAAGGGCACAGCGTTTGCCCTGTGCTTGGCGTCGTAAGTTGTTATTGTAGAATCAGGGGTTAAGTTTGTCTCCCAAAGTTGTATCAGGGAGTTAAAGTTTGTCTCCCGAAGCCTACAGATGTATAATAGAGGGCTCCGTTATTTATATTAATAACCAGCATTTATGCTCCTGTATTTTAACCAGTCAAAGTTATAGTTGTATTCATCGTTGAGATAATATAACCAAGAGACAATAAAAAGGAACTTATAATCAAATATCCGCTTTTGAAGACTATTTATGAAGACTTCCATGTTTACACTTGGTTAAACGTTACTAGTGTAAGGCTCGGCTTACCGTTACCAACCTATACCTGGAACTACAAAAAATAAGCCTTAAACTGACATAGCAAGTGATGTGTTTTGGTTGCCACTTATAACTTGAATCTAGGTTGATGATCTGATAGGCTGCAATTGTGATCTCCTCTTTAGCTAACCTGACCCAGCAAGGAAGATCAAGTTTTTAGTGTGAACACGTACAATGGGGATCACTTAACCCCAGATCTCCAAATACATGCCAACGTCACTACTGTACATGGACACAACTCCGGCACTAGTCTAAATGTGAGCTTAGCCTTTACTGTCAATTAGCCAATTAACTTGTAAAGGGCGATGCATTTACACACGGTCTGCATATTTATGACCTTTGGTTTGACGTTGATCCAGAACCCGGTTTAGATCTAAAGGGCTCTTGACTCTTAAAATATCAGTTTTTACGATACGCAAACTAAAATTGGACAGCAAAATACTACTTGCCGATAGAAATTGACTAACTAGTGAATCATTTTAGTCTAAATCATACTAAATAATGTCCTTCTGCCTAGAAAAGTGGTGGTGAAAAAATTTCCGCTGTACTAAACTGGTGTATAAGGCTGTACATATGCCACTGTGGTATGCAGCTCATTTCAAAACCCCAATTTTCTTCAAACCTTGGGGAGATGGTACACTTAATTCTCAATCAAAGATGTTTGCTAACCCTAGATTAATTTGAAATACATAAGCTTTTGTGTCTACTACGATAGGATAGTTTAGAAAAGTTTCTATTATTGGTTGAATCTTGGGCCTAACTTTAGAATCCGTACCATATGAATGGGAAAGCTTACTTCGAATCGGCAGAATAACAACTGTATAATCCGGTTAGGATTAGGAGATAGAAGAACGGGAGGTGGAGATAGGGAGTGATTACATGAATGTGGGAGAGAGATAGTAAGCGGGATATGGATTAACAGAAATAGTCGAATGGTACAGATTCTAAATTAGTACCGAATCTTGCTGTATCCTTGGAAGTTTTTCAAAATCAATGCTAGTGATCAAGGCTAGATGCAATCTATGTACACCCTACACTAACCCAAGCTTGAGTTTCTGGACAGGCAAATATTTTACCAGTTGACCTTGACTAGCTTTTGTGACTGTTGCAAATCTAATGCATCAATTAGAAACACCATCACATGGCTAAGGATTGCATTATCCATAAACATATTTTACAATATACCAGTACTATCAACTAGGTTACGTTGGAGAATTAGCTTCTACAGTCATCCTGACACCAGGTACGGTCTAAACAGTAGACACTAGCACACCGTCATATCTAGGTTGAACTAGAACTGTCTATAGCAGCTATATGTACACTGCACACGGATAGGTAGGTATGTACTGCGAGCATTTGTGCACTTAATTTGCATATGCAAATCTCAATGTCTATGTGCGGTAGATGGTACATGTACGTAACTTACCGTAGTCTATTCAACGATGATTCTGGCTGGTCCATCGATTGACTTTACTCCGAGTGATTAAGTTTCCTGCATCTCAATAAAGTAACTGAACCCTCCGATTCGCATCAGTCACCACCACCCCGTGTTGCAAGGCAAGTTGACACTCCTCTGTATAGTGTTTTGGTTAGATCTTGAACCTACAAAGTCAGCTAGAAGTTCATAACATCGTTTGCAGACGACACAAGTTGATACCAATCGTGTCAAAACTTTTCCCAAAGAATGATTGTGAAAGTTAATGAAATATGCATTACTGTCGGGATAAGTTTCAAAAGCTTTAACTGACAACTTGTGGCTAGACGACACGATCACTCGACCTCGCTTTACACTGAAGACACCCAATTGTACATTATTATCATGCAAATACTGCTTTCGCATGCATTCAAAACCAGCTAGTTAAATAGACATGAATAATTTGCATACAAGTGAAGGGCGGTTACTTTGAAAGGGGACAACAAAAGTTATGTTTTAAAAAGGATGATTTGAAAGACATCAAGAACGCCATTCAATCTTACTATACTTTTTTGTGTATGTTTGCAATATTTTTTTACAAGAAGTAATTGGTCTTTGTGTGCAGTTTATAACCATAAGACTGTTCTTTTATCTGTTCGCGTCATCATTGACAGAGCACCCCTCGGTAGGATTAGAATCACCCAGCCAGCAGAACCCCGAAATTATGCACAGAGGTCAATGCAATTTGAGACGGCTTTGCAAGGTTTAGGGAGCAACAACATAACAGCACAGCCTTATGCATGTATGCAGACACTCGGTTGTATATTTGGTGAAGTAATGAATGCCTGTTGTTGCATCTACTTACCATATGAAAGCCTATGGAGGTTATGAATACGGTGTAGGGCCATAACGTGTAATAACACTTGAATATAAAGGCTGCAGCGAAGGTGGAAGACAGATACAGGGCTAACACAGAAACCAACGGGAATACAATGCGCGGAAGCTCACTGACGCTTTTAGCGGGTGAAAAGTCGAGCCTTGATTGAAAGGAATGATATATATACAAAAAGTCTTTCCAAGCTCCTTTCCGCCGGATTACACAACAAATACAAACACAACAACATGTAGTAGAGGTTCTTCAGTTGGATTGTGATAGAAATTGCTGAAGGACTGGTGTACGAAGAAGGCTAATTATTTGTTAAAATTAAATATCTGAGTGTGGACAATTCAGATAGGTTGGACACTGACTCAGGGAATCAATCAATCAATCAAAACTTGTAGAGTATCCAACTTTGTTTGAGGCTGCGTTGACAGTGAGGTATCCGACTGGGTCGGTGTGGAGGAACTGGATGAACCCGATCAAACCTCATGTGCACCTCCCATCGATCCACCGTCCTGCTTTAGTCCATCCCACTCTATAATCGATCCTCTTCCACGGTCCCCTAAACCCTTTTCCATGTATTCCCCTCTCGACCATGCATGCTCCACCATCCTCCGCCGCCCCCGCCCCTTTATCCAACTCCAAGTTCTTCCAACACTAACAACAACAAATCAGTGGCGTCGCCAAAGGGTGGCCGGGGGGCACGTGCCCTCCCAAAAAACCGTGCCCCTCCCCAAGGTGCCCCCCCCCCCCAGATGCCATTTGTGGTGTTTAAAGCAAATACTCAAACAAAAACTTTTTTACAAAGGACGAAACGTATTATGTTCATAAGTAAAACTTCTTTCCCACCAAAATGATAAATATCGGACAAACTAAGCCCGGAAATGCTTGAACATAAAGTTACTTCACGTTGCCAAATATAGCACCAGATTGCATATAAGGACCAAAACCTTTCTCTTCAACTCTACCATATCGGTCTTTCTCCGAGGAGATGCCTCTCACGATGTGTACATACTGACAAGCTACATTTATATGTAGCCTAATCTGTAAATTAAGCACAAACATATCTCAACAAACCAATCCCATGAGCCCTCATCCATTTCTTCAATTCCAATCCCTCCGGCCCATCCGTTTATGAAAGTTAGGTTACCCCACCTGTCTACCTGTACCAGGGAGCTGTTAGAGTAGCAGCTCCCTGCCTGTACTAAGGCCCATGTCCATCCTCGGCCGGGTAACTAGACTACAGCAGTTAGATTGGACCGATGCGCTCCTATCGTAAAGCTGTGTGTGTGCCTGCAGTGAGGTATCGTAAATAATAACAGGATAGAGGCCTCAGAACAACCTCAACCAGTGTTGTGCACATGATTTCAAAGGTGAGCGGAATGTCTTAGGTTTGAACACTACCGGTAGACCTGGCACATTGCAAGCTCAACCTAAAGGACAGATATAGTTTGGTTCCCCTGGCCCTTTACCAATTGAATTTGAGGGAAAACGTGTTGGCGACACCAGAAATTCCAAAGTTGGGGTGTAGTGGGCGGTGGAGTGGGGGACAAGTGAACAGTTGGGGCAAGAGTTTTGTAAGTGCTAAAACGCACCTGTATCAAGTGCTTCATTGGTGAATTAAGTTTGAATTTACAATTATTTTAATGTTTACATGAAATTCAAAATTGTGACAAAACTTTCATGTCCTAATATACAGGGTCATACATTAACCAATGTTTTTTCAAGAGGGATGTTGATCGATTTTGAGACCGACTTGCAGTGACTAGCTATCCGCAACGTTTCGAAAATAAAAGTGCCAATTACTTAATAATTACTACAGTACACTCAGGGGGTAAGAAGCTTCAAAAAAGTGGGGGCGGCACAACATCAGAGGGGCACTTTCTATAAACCGATACACACCGGCCAGATCACTTCAATATATATGATATGTTAGTATGCTGTCAATACTATTATGTTGCACGTGACTCTATCAACCTACATCTGTACTTCTGTCCATCCATAATTTAGAACTTTCCCAAAAATTCCTCCTGTGTTCAATCCTTGATCAAAAGTCTTTAGCAACCTCGGTTAAATCCTAAGCATGTACAGACTAAAAATAAATAATTCAAATAAAATATTCAAATTAACAAACTGGCTTAAGATATCCAAAAGACAATTCTTCATCAAAGAGGCACATTTTATTTGCCAGTAGGGCACATTTGCTATTTTAGAAAAAGTAGGGGGAACGTGCCCCCCCCCAGTGCCCCTCCCCCGGCTCCTAGCACCTGTGTACACTGTTGTTGGCTATCAGTGCATGGCTCCCATAAGCTGCATCGGTTTCAAATTGTTGTTCTTTTCCACCTTTTGAGCGCAAAAATACATGTCAGAAAGAGGAATTGCAGATGCATTTACATTTTTCTGGAATGTATCTCAGGGTCCTATAGATTGGGAGTCCATTGGGTTCACTCATTTTCAGATATTCAATGGCGCCCGTGTAACGAGTTTAAACCACAAAGAACTTGTGAGAGAGAGAGAAATTCATTTTCTACTGAATTCATTTCAAAGCCCTGGTAGGGGTCCAGGCAGGGGGGTAGGAGCCGAGGGCACTCTCACTGGGGACACGCCCCCCCCCCACTTTTTTCAAAAATAGCAAGTCACGTGCACCATAATAGTATTGATAGCATACTAACAATATCATATATATTTAAGTGATATGGCCGTGTTGTGCCCC
The DNA here is from genome assembly GCA_000934455.1 of Apostichopus parvimensis. Lineage (NCBI taxonomy): Eukaryota > Metazoa > Echinodermata > Holothuroidea > Aspidochirotida > Stichopodidae > Apostichopus > Apostichopus parvimensis. The sequence continues at coordinate 115,493 of KN885749.1, read as the reverse complement.
CCCCCCCACTTTTTTTTAACTTTCCTACCAGCCCGGGAATTGTTGGATTTTGAGATAGTTCTTGTTCTCTCGTAGCGACTTCAAAGCACAAAGGTATGAGATTTGCATATCAGGAAGAGGAATATAATGTCTGAGGAAGGTATTCCAAGCCCCGAAGCTATACCGCTTTCATACAGTTCTCTTGTAGCAATATCTTAAGCACAGAAATACATTCTAAAGATTCAAATTTCATTGGAATGTACTTCAAAGCCCTTATGGGGTTCTAGGGGGAGTAGACCCCGGTAAGTGTATCATTTCGTTAGCCATAATATTACCCAATAAAAGAAATTTTGGTGTAAGGGAGAATGTTTCAGTTTTGTTCTACCGCAGCCGACTCGGGGGGGGGGGGGGGGGAGTCCTGGGAGAATCTTGATTGAGGTAATCTTGATTGGAGGAACAGTCCTCCCCTCCTCGGCGTGCCACTACTTAAACGTAATATTTGGTCGTAGGGGCCTAAACCTTTCGAGATGTAACTTCAAACTTGCGACATTAAATGTCAAAATTTGGAGATTTTTTTGGGACTGTTGAGAAAAATGTCAGAAGTTAGAGATAAATAGGCTAGCATAGTTTTCGGGATGAAACGACATATTTCGAAATGAAACGGTCAAATTTTTGGGCCAAAACGTCGAATTTCGCTATGAAATACAGCCATATATATACAAAGTGTCAATATATCGTGATAAAATATTGCAATTTTTAGATAAAACATCAGCATTTAGAGATACATTTGGAGATAAAACGTCGAAATTTTCAGACCAACCGTCAAAACATCGGAGATGAAACATCGAGGTTTCGACAACTTGAAACCGTTAAAAGACAATTTAATTTGGGGTATAATTTCCGAAATTCGAATAGATCGAAGGGGATGTACAGTAAACTTTTTTCTGGACCGATTAAATTCTTCTTGTTTTTGACCGACTGCAGTGACTGGCATAGCAACGTTTTACAAATTAAAGGAACATAAGTGAAAATTTGTATTATAATTACGGCTGTATGCTGAGACGCGTTTAGGAACGGTGTTTCAATGATTACGTCACGTGTTATTGGTTGGGACTACACGGTGCAATGAAGCTCCTACAAGCTGCAGCATTGTCACATTGAGCACAACAATACATGTCAGAAAGAAGAATGTTTACTCGTATATCTAATTCCTCGGTGGAATATAATCTCCCATCTATAGCGTTGTCCAGGTCCAAAGCGCCCTGAAGTTGCAACGTTTCTTCAACGACTTCTTGTCTCCCGAAGCGAGAAGCACGGAAATAAAGATATGTCTGAGATAGAGAAGTCAAATTTCTCCAGAATGCGATGTGAGCCCTTGTGGAACTCCTGGGAACTTCAGCTGAGACATTTGTACTTTTCAGATATTTAATGTTCTGTGATAGTGATATTGAAACAGAGAGGAATTCAATTTCACTCATAGAGTTGGGGTTCATTAAGAACGTTCTGAGCAATGTAACGAAATAAATGTTTTGGCAATGCTTTCCATCATGATCCGATATGAAAAATCATGTAAATATTTAATATGCTGGGGCGTATTACCGCTCAGTGATCTAATCGAACGCACTGGGGCCTTGAAAATTGTCACGGGCTTATTTGGCGCCTCGGAAGACACTAGCACCTTTCGCAATCAAGATAAAATCGGCGCCTTTTGGGTCTTCGGTCACAGCAGCGCACAGGTCCCGAGCCCATAAGCAGTAGGCCAATTCGCCTCTGGTTGTAGCATTAACCTCCGAGAATTATTGTGTCCAAGCCCAAACTCTTCCCCCTGGATTTCTGCATACCGCCATCTATTTCCATCTGCACATACCAGTGCCATATGTATACACAGATTACAAATACGCCTAGCATATGCAACTGCTACGTAGACCGTATTTATGCATTTCTTTTGGTGTGTGGGGGTGGGGTGGATGGAGTTGTTAAATGTGGAGTATTGTAAGAAAATTAATTTAGGTGCCGTTAACATAAAAAAAAAACTTTCAGCGATGTGGTAAATCAAATTAATCATGTTTAAGTTGGAAAAAGTACATTTATTACTTTCAAAATTCAATAATTTAAACATGTTGTAGCGAAACGATGAATTGTTATAATCGTCAAGCTAGCATCTTATCAACTTTCTGAAAGGATCTTATATGAAGCTCATTATTAGACAATTTCACTTCTCAGCCTTTTGGCTAAGATTATGTGTATTCTTTCCAAAGGACTTACAGTGATCCATTAAACGTAATATGTCATGATCACCCGGTCAATCTCGAAGCAAGGGGAACTGGGGGGGGGGGGGTCGTGATTAGATCAATTGTGTCATTTGTTTTTCGTGCTCAAGTTCTATCTTAGTTGACTTTTCTTAAGTATCTTTCTCCAAAAATTTGAAGCAAACTTTGAAATACTCACTGATGGTAATTCATCATTTCAAAAATAAATTCTGCTCAAATAACAAAGGTATGACTTGATCCACTTTCTTCATAATTATCAAACTATCAAATTGCAAACTTCAACATAAGCGAGAAAAAGTAGACCTACCAACATTTTTGCAAAGCTAGCTGACAAGTTTAGTGATCGGCCAATTGATTTTATGTTGAGTTTTGAGTCATATTTATCTAATCATGTGGTTCTATCATGTGCAGGTGTTTCCTTAACTATGCAAATGTGCCACCGTGGGTAAGATGGTATGAGTGGGGGAGACAGGTGTGTCGAAAATGAAATGAGTGGGGAAGATGGAATGGGTGTGGGAGATGGAACGAGTGGGGGAGGTGGAATGAGTGGGGAAGGTGGAACTAGTGGTGGAGGTGGAACGAGTGGGGGTGGTACGAGTGGGGGAGGTGGAACGAGTGGGGGAGATGGAACGAGTGTGGAAGATGGAACGAGTGGGGAAGGTGGAACGATTGGGGGAGATGGAACGAGTGGGGGAGATGGAACGAGTATGGGAGTGGGGAAGATGGCATGAGTGTGGGAGATGTAATAGTATGTTAGGAATTGGAAGGGTGGTTTCTTTGCATCAAGTATATTGCAATGACATTCAAATTGTCTGTGTATTTTATCAGAACAGTATAATTCATTATCTGGTAACTATGACAACCTGTTCAACACAAACCATGTTCACTATGGTGGTCACTTGCTAATCCACTGTCCACATATTTATTTTTTTATATTCTCACAAGATTGGAATTCTTTTGTTTATAGAAACATCTGAAAAGACAGTTGTCAACTTAAATATTTCAAAATACAATTCTGTTACTGTACTTGAAATGTGATCTTGATGAAAGAAGCCAAACACTGAGAAAAAATGACGCAAACCAAAAGATTTTATTTGTAAATGTATGCCTGTTGATTGCACTAAGAGATTAAGATAACATTACAGAATGTTCCATTCTCCTGTGGTTAAGATGCACTCCAGGCAGTATCAACAATCAAGTTATTATCTGCTACGCCACAAACACCACTGTTACACTTTCTATTATTATGTCTTATATAGTAAGTATACGAAGATACTCTTTTAGTTGCCTTAATTATGCTAAATACTTGAATTTTTTCCCCCCGTTCTCCACCGAAGTCGATTACAAAATTGGATATCATCAAAAATTTCATAACAGAGTAAATGAAAATTTTTTTGAAGAAAAACTATTTCATATGTAAAGAAGGCTAAATGACCAAAATATACAAGAAAAATGACATTTCATTGATATATGTTTAGATTAGCAACAATAAAGTAAGTCAAATGCTACATGGAATAGAAGCATTTCATTAATAATACATTCGATAAACTTGTGACAAAGAAATGTAAAAATTCGATACAGGGAATTAAAGTATACAACTACAAGAACAAAATAACAATGTAAGAGAAACTTGACTGCCAGCAACTTAAAAATAACACCTAATACCATCCAAAAGAAGTAAAAATATCATTTCAAAAAATACAAGTTTGAAATATTTAATAATATCCATTGTAATGCATTCATATATTTATTTATTTAAATTCTCAGAGGGGGTCTCAATATATTGAATGGAATTCTCTCCCTTTCCTCAACAAACAGTTTACATATTGATTAACCTCCGTCTGTTCATGAGGAGCTGCTATACAGAATAGCAAACACTATGGAGAAGCTGCTATACGGAGTAGCAACACTAGAGAGAAGCTGCCATACAGAATAGCAAATACTAGAGAGCACTGCTATACGGAATAGCAAACACTAGCAAAGGCCAATGCATATTATTGAAGGCTTGCAAATATAGGTGTCTAACAAGGAGCCATGGCAGGTATTAACACAAGACTGTGGTGTAATCTTTGACACATGTAAATTAACCATAACCTCCATATGGTAATGAAGGTGCAAGTCGACTAACATGACAAATATTGATATATATTCTCATCACAATTTCACAATTTTTAGCTGCTATGTCTATTGGTTCCTAATGTCTTATATTTTAAAGGAACCAAGCAATATCTTTGCCCACTAGAATAATAGCTAACACTCCTTAGATCACTCTAGCTGGTATGTCTATAGGTTCATAATGTCTGGTATTTTAAAGGAACCAAGCGATATGTTTTCCTAGCTAGAATAATAACTAAAACTCCTAAGATCACTCTAGCTGGTATGTGCACAGGTTCATAATGTCTTGGATGTTTGTTGACTCCAGATGGTTTAACTTCTCGCAGCCAAAGATACGGAAAGTTACAGTTGCTAATCTTCATCTATTGACCGACGGGTAGCCTGCCAATGAATTACAGACTGCATTTATATTTTCCGATGATGTGACACGTACTGGAGTAATAAAGTACTAATATGATATCTCGTTTCATGTGAAACGTCAAGTAATGCTCTATGAAGGGAAAGCAATTGCCGCATAAATAAAGCAACTTTACCATGGAACTCTTTGCATCACCATACACTTTTGGACAAATGGTATCTGAGATTGTAACTTTCCGCCACACATTTCCCCTAATTTTGTAATCAAAGTCACACATTTCTAGTTCTTACCCTCTTTCATACCCTGGAGTGATCCTTTAAAGACCTTCGGTAGGTATACGGCACAAACATTGGGTTATAGTGGAGGTTAAAATTATATTTCTGACAGATATTATCATATTTAATACCCTGTCTTATCATTGCTCGACCAGGGTGCTGCAAAATTCAGCAAGGTTTAATTCTATAAGCATGAATGACCAATAGATTGATCTTCAAAATAATCATGTTATTAAATGCACTCAAAAACCGCAGACATCAACCAGGTTAAACATGCTGGGATTATACTCATACATAACGCTAGCGATGATGCAGAAAGCACAAATCAACTTTTTAGTTTTTTTCAGTATTAATGTAACAAATTCCAACAGCAATTCCAGTATCTTGAAAACAAAAATGTTTCACTTGATGAATGTGAAATTATCTTCCCTAGGGTGATCAACCTCGTCATTATAATGAAGTGAATAATGAAATAACTTTTTCGACAGAATTGAAAGCCTACATATTTGATATGAGGACCACTTACGACTGGCAGCTTGCTTTATGGAGATGGCAGTTTGTAAACTTTATGTATTAGAGTGCTTGTTAACACTGTAGCTTAGGCCAGCTCAACAATGCTTTGAAAATTGTCTTCTTTTTATGATGCAATATATTACCAATTCGTCAGTGCAATCTCACAATACACCTACCCTACTACACTAGTCATGTAGGCCTACACTCATAACAATTCTTGGTGCATATGAGCAGCCGGTGTCTTATCCCTTGTGCAATGATTCCAATTTTTTCTTTTATGTACACACATAGCAGTTTTTCTTCACACATAAACAGTTGAATCCAGACTACTGTGACTATAAATATCTCTATTAGCTTTCTCTATTATATCAGAGATGTGTTTAATATTAAAAGTGCGTTATCGACTGTGATGATAAATAACAAACAACAGTTGATATCAACGAGTGCCCGTGAGTCTGTGCAGCTAACATGTAGCAGCTAGTATCCAGGGCCTAATAATCCCAAATCTATATCATATGATTTGCTAAGAGCTATACTATAGCAGCGTGGAATAATAGTTAAAACTCCTGAATTATCATCCAAAGCCTATGTAAAAAGCTACAAAAAACATGTCGTCTCCAAAGTTATCAGGAATGTGTGTTTGTAAACATGAACCAATTAACAAGACCAACTTGTCACAAGAAAAATCAGCTACTGCTAACATTAAAAGATACCAAACTATCACAACGGTATCTTCGTAATAAGGTGGCATTGGATGTGCCTTGCAAAACCCTACAACATTCTTTGATGACACTTTTACAAGTTATTATCTTCTCAACTATCTAAGACATCCTTCTTGGATGAATTCATCAGACCTTAAAAGCTACAAATAACCAGAAAACTTCTTTTTTTCTCCTTTGAGTCGATATGCAGTTAACTTACAGCAAGAAATTTGCCATGTAAATGTAATGTGGACACTTTTTAACTGTCAAGATAAATTTCACTTTTTTTCCCAGATTTTCGTCCATGTCAATAAACTCCTTTCCAAAATTTTTCCTTTCAACATTTAACAGACGATCCTTGGCTGTTTAAGGTTATCACAGCCCCGGTCTATGATTCATAGCAAAGAAAATGAAATTCATATCCAATATGATCATTCTACCTTTGCCAACAATAAAACAAATGAAAGCAATATGTGAAAACTTGGAAAGGAAACTGCAAAAAACCAAACCTTTTTGAATTTTGAAACATGCAGGTTTTAAAAGTTTTGAAATTTCACTCTTTTCATCATCTACATAGTTACTTCTAAATAAATGTTTTATTTTTTTTTACTTTTTTTATTTGAAAAAGTTATTTTAGTTGCCATGGTTATATATAAAAGGCTATCCTTAATAATACATTACATACACCAGAAGGACATTTATTGATATTTATACTCTTATGTTATAATTCGTTAATATTCATAATAAAGTGCTGTTATCTTAAAAGAACCTTTTTTTTTAAGTCTCTTGTGCAGTATTACAAAAAAATTCACTTTATTTCCATATATACACCAAAAAAAAAAAACCCAAAAAAATCCGATTGTATGGAATTAACCACCGTTGACAACGATGTGGCATGATACATCTCGCGACAGTACGAACACTACTTGCATTAGTAAGGTAACTAATGTATGTCAAAGCTCAACATTTAATAAATGATATCACTTCATGGGCGCAATTACTAACAGAAGACCCAAGAGCTATACTTTTTCGCTTGCACATTTGACTACAAGACACGCAGCACAAAAAAAAAAAAAAAACTACTATTTTTTTGGTTGCCCCATCGAACTTTACACTACTATTTCAAAAGCGATTTGATATACATGAGAAGGGAAACATACGTGAGTTGTCACACATTCCATAAGACAAGTGGTAAACGAATAGAAACATGGTAATATAATGATGATGATAATAATAAAGTCTATATAAACAAAAATGGCACTTCATGACCCCCTCCACCACCAACGTTGCCTTCCTTCTTCTTCATAGGCCAAGCACTGCCCTGCGACTGCTGTAGAGCATCGCTAGCTCTCAACACAGAGGGCAGCAGACTCGTTGTCCGTTTCCCTGAAAAACGACGACCAAGAAGCGCAGCTCGGACCAAAACCTTCTCCTGTAAATGATACTGATAGAGATTAACGTGGTCGTTTACAGAGACTTCTAAAATAACGTTCCGTCCCTGACACTAAACCAGCCAGTGTGGTGTCCACCAGTCGTAAATCAAACCTGCAATTTGGCTCCTTGAAACCTTCGCACACTCCCTCTCTCTCGCTCTACTGCCCTCCGTTAAAGGAGCGGTGCATGTGCACGTTCTGCCATTTACCGTCCTTGCGTTGCCACACCCTGGTCTCCTCGCACCGCTCGGTGACGGCAACACCGCTTCTGTGGGAGGAGGCAAAAACAAGACCATCAATAAATAGATTCTAGGGTAAAAAAGCAACAGATGAATAAAAACAGACCAGAGAACTAAGGAACGATGATGGCGGTATCAAAGAGGAATATACTCTGTACATCAGATGAATGAAAAAGATGAATGCACAAAACCTTCCAACTTCAAAATGAAAAGTTTGAATAAGGATTTGGGCCGATGTAATTCCAGCCCAGAACCTGTGCTTGAGGTATTTAGGATAAGTATATTTGGAAGGGGGGTGGGTAGTGATCTTATAGTGGGTCATTAAGGCCTGGGAGGGGGGG
>KN885749.1:86463-107219 GCA_000934455.1 Apostichopus parvimensis | reverse complement strand
AATAGAAACATGGTAATATAATGATGATGATAATAATAAAGTCTATATAAACAAAAATGGCACTTCATGACCCCCTCCACCACCAACGTTGCCTTCCTTCTTCTTCATAGGCCAAGCACTGCCCTGCGACTGCTGTAGAGCATCGCTAGCTCTCAACACAGAGGGCAGCAGACTCGTTGTCCGTTTCCCTGAAAAACGACGACCAAGAAGCGCAGCTCGGACCAAAACCTTCTCCTGTAAATGATACTGATAGAGATTAACGTGGTCGTTTACAGAGACTTCTAAAATAACGTTCCGTCCCTGACACTAAACCAGCCAGTGTGGTGTCCACCAGTCGTAAATCAAACCTGCAATTTGGCTCCTTGAAACCTTCGCACACTCCCTCTCTCTCGCTCTACTGCCCTCCGTTAAAGGAGCGGTGCATGTGCACGTTCTGCCATTTACCGTCCTTGCGTTGCCACACCCTGGTCTCCTCGCACCGCTCGGTGACGGCAACACCGCTTCTGTGGGAGGAGGCAAAAACAAGACCATCAATAAATAGATTCTAGGGTAAAAAAGCAACAGATGAATAAAAACAGACCAGAGAACTAAGGAACGATGATGGCGGTATCAAAGAGGAATATACTCTGTACATCAGATGAATGAAAAAGATGAATGCACAAAACCTTCCAACTTCAAAATGAAAAGTTTGAATAAGGATTTGGGCCGATGTAATTCCAGCCCAGAACCTGTGCTTGAGGTATTTAGGATAAGTATATTTGGAAGGGGGGTGGGTAGTGATCTTATAGTGGGTCATTAAGGCCTGGGAGGGGGGGGTTGTGATCTTGAAGTGGGCCATTAAGGCCTGGGAGGGGGTAGTGATCTTGAAGTGGGTCATTAAGGCCTGGGAGGGAGGGTAGTGATCTTGAAGTGGGTCATTAAGGCCTGGGAGGGAGGGGAGTGATCTTGAAGTGGGTCATTAAGGCCTGGGAGGGAGGGGAGTGATCTTGAAGTGGGTTATTAAGGCCTGGGAGGGGGAGTGATCTTGAAGTGGGTCATTAAGGCCTGGGAGGGGGTTAGTGATCTTGAAGTGGGTCATTAAGGCCTGGGAGGGAGGGGAGTGATCTTGAAGTGGGTCATTAAGGCCTGGGAGGGAGGTAGTGATCTTTAAGTGGGTCATTAAGGCCTGGGAGGGGGTAGTGATCTTTAAGTGGGCCATTAAGGCCTGGGAGAGGGGTGGGAGTGCAAGGTTACCATGTGTTATAAGCTAGGTAGATCGGAGTAGATATATATAGGACACAGGTAAGAGAGTAATGAAGTACATAAATTTATGCGCCATATTTCAACCACATTATAACTTACTTGTCAATGTACTGATTGAGCCTCACATAGGCAATAGATGCTGCATCTTCTCCCAACAGGTGGACAAAGGGATTGAGGATGGTGGTGTTGGCAGTCCTACAATTTTTCTTCAAAACTGTTGGCAAAAAAAAATGGGAATACTCCATTTCAGTTATACAAAGGTAAAATTATTTTCCAATCCTGTCACATGGAGAGCAGATCTAATTCCATGAATTACGAATAAAATGTTACTTTAAAACAAAAAATTGAATAAGAAATGAATAAACTAAAATGAGTTGCACAAAGGGAGAGATAGCTTAACCACATATGGACGTTACATCTTTTACTGTAAACAACAAATCAAACTTGCCAAAGAATAGGGAGATTTTTACTTGACTTCAGAATTATTCCGAAAAATTGGTCGCAATAAATGACAAATCGGACAAGACTTTTTGGAGAAGTAACTTCAATTGGTCTTTAGCACTTTTGTTTAAATGAAAATACTATCACATGTAAACATGAAATTGGGTACCTGAAGTCCCCTCCAAACTCCCCCCCCCCACCCTATATGGGAGAGGTTAACCTGATTCTATTGAACAAGCTTGTAAACTTTGTAATAAACAATATTGCATGGAGCAACTTATCTGGTAAGAAAGTGGCCCGCACAGGAACTACATATAAACAAGTACCTGGACTCTCATAGAAACAGCTAAGTTAGACAAGCAGCTGGCCCGCACAGGAACTGCTGTATTGGACATGTAAGTGGCCTGCATATGAACTACATATATAGACAAGTACGTGGACTCGCATAGAAACAGCTACATTAGAAAAGTAAGCAGCTGGCCCGCACAGGAACTGCTGTCTTGGACATGTAACTGGCCCACACAGGAACTGCATAGGTAATGCTCACATGGACAAGTGGTATTGTGTAGGGACTACTTACTTGTATCGAAGTAGAATTTGTGGAAATCTAGACCTTCAACAAGCATGCCACAGCTCTCCTTCTCAAAACAGGTCAAATGAGGATCACATAGTTTTCTGTTGAAATAGAGCAAAATTCATTGAATACCACGGTAACAATAAACAAGATAGTAGAAGATAATACAAACTGTTGGTCTTTTGGGCCCCTTGATATTTTTGGTTCCTTCACATTTCCAAACTAGACTGTTTCTCAGTCCTGACATCAGTTTCATGTCATCAAAAAGAAAATATCCAATTAGTGTGTAATCAGGAACCATTACAATTATGTATTTTAATTAAGGAATCAGTTTAGTTAAATTTAAAAATCCATCATTTGCCTTACCAAAACAAATAACCAGATATGTACAAAATAAAGTACAGGATAATTCAAGGTTTTAAGCCTTTAAGAGAAGTTTTGGTCAACTTACAACACAATGGATTTCACATGATTGCACACACTGCAGAAAATATCCCACACATGTACTTTTTACTTTTTACTAAATTTGGAAACCAGCATCCAAGACTTGCTCAACAACCACAAACTAACCATTTGAACTTATGTCTACATCATAGGTCATTCACACATATCCGGTCCTACATATCCGGTTATCCGTATCTATACCCTCATACATATACGTTCATACATATTTACAGCGAACACTGTATTTCACTATCTTGTGCTATCTATACTGTGGTGACATTATTTGCAGATATGAGAACTTTGGGCCTGGGAATCCATCTCAGCCGCTCTCATCAGATCGCACGTAAAGGAGGTCAAATGTCTCTACGACCACTTCAGTCTCATCCTCACCTTACACAAATATTGGTTAACTTTTATTATTATTTTCATTATTTGTATTAGTCTAGACCTACTATTACATTTTTGTAAAGCGCACTTGAGCATTTTTCATTGAAATTGCGCTATATCATATGTCAATTTTATAAATACAGTACTTCTATGAAAACGTAAGCATGTTGATGTTTTCTCCAATGATCCAACTATTTATATAGACATATACTTTTACTTCCTCATGGGTCAGTCTCATGGTTTGACACTGAAACCTGTTCCAACAGGTTGCAGTGCTGGTAACCTTGGAGACAATATTTCACATCCAATGACACAACAACCTACTGTATGCCCACATTACATTACATCACATTCAATTTCTTTTTAAAGATGCCGTCCTTACGCATATGCATCAAAGTCGCCATTCTTGATGGAATCGAGTAGATTTTCTGTCAGTTTGATAATTTCCTGCTTTTTAGCTGTGCAAAAGAAAAGGAAAAATTGAATATCGATAAATACAAATCTTTTATGATTCCACATGCCACACTTACACCAAAATTAATTTTTGGTTAGGATGACAAATTTTTAACATGAACTGAAATTAATTAATGTTTCAATCGTACTCTCACAGTGTTCTAGGATTCACGACAATACCAATAAAAACAGTTTTATTAGTACAGTATGTCAAATGTGACTATAGCTGGTATTCAACTTGATGTAATTAACACACAAAGGTGCATTAGTACTTATTGATCTCCTGCTGCTTGTGTCAATACTTGATGCAACTTGTCACATTTCAAACCAAAACTTCACATCCTACTGTACCAGAGAGACAAGCTACTTGGCAAGGGTCTGCATATTATAGTCTGCAAGGGATTTCTTTCCACGAAAAAGAAGTAGCTGATAATTATTGTGAACAGTTCAGATAATATCTTCATCCTGGTTCTGAAAAGTATAATAGGCTATGAACACCTGCTATGAAAAGTAACAGCAGGCCTAAGCTATAGGTTGATAATTGCCTTGACAGCTAATGCCTCTCTCAAGGTTTTTATGTATCTGTTCAGTCATTCTAACAAACTAACAATATACTTTTTGTACATTTGACAGTGAAAGAAGCTATGCTGTCGACACAACCAGAGATAACTTAAAGAAGTAAATGAGTATATAAACTTACACTTGGTGTCTTCATCATCAACAGTGCTGCCCTCTGTGGATCCTTTTATGCCATTGTCCTTCTTGTTCTTGCCAACTGAGTATAAAACACAATAACCCTTTGTCAATGGCATGGGATCATTATGGATGGTTGTTAACTTGAGATTTGACCAGACAACCGATGAGAAAACTTACCATATTATGGACATAATCAGCTCTTATTAAAACTCATCCAAACTGATCATCTAAAATATTCAACAACTTTTTAGGGTTCACAACACCTGAAGCCAGGTTGAGCACATCATGCTTACTAGGGTGAACTAATAGGCTACCAAGATCCCATGTAACTTTTTGTTTTTAAGTTAGTACACACAAGCTTAATGAGCAATTCTGTCCTTTTCAGAGAATGACTTTAATGAACAAACTTAAAATTTGGTATTTTGTAGATCATTAATACACACTGCTTTCATTCCAGTTTGGATTTCTATAAAAAAAAAATATTTACAAAAAAATGACCCTTCAAACAAGCAAGGTTCATGAAGTAAAGTGACTGGACTATGAAGTCTAATACACAGACCATTCTAAAGGTCACTTCCTCAGAGGCAACACAAAACTCAATGGGAAGAGCAGTTTATGGCCTCAACTGACATGTTTACAATTACATTAACAATTTGTCAATGAGAAATGGTGTTGAATGCCACCTTGTTTGTATGAAATTAATAAATAAAAAAATGTTATTGGTGAGTTTAATTCTAAAATTGACAAAACAATGGATTAACATTAACATTATGGCCTGCACTGAGAAACTGACAACATGTCTGAAGTCTTAAAGGAGCAGTCCAGAGGTTTAGCATGTATTTTTAGGGGTGACTATCTTAAAAAACCTCCAACTGCTATTGAAACAATACTAGCACTAAAATTGTTCATTTTTCTTGGAATATGAGACATCAAGGCTAAGAGTCTTGCTTTAAGTCACCCTTTAAATGGACCAATTGAAATCACTGGGTTATTGATGTGAAATGTTTTTTTTTATTATTATTTGTAATTAGTAGAGTACCTGCTTCATAAAAATTATATCTAATGTTATATCATATTTCTGACTACTTGTTTCTAATTTATTAAAATCCATACAAGTGATTAATTGACTAACTTGACTAGATTGTTCTCATTAACAACAAAAGTTCATGAATAAATGATGAATGAAGTTATGAAAAAAAAAACAAGCTGCTTTCATTTCTGTGAGTAACAATTATTTGTTATAACTACAGCAACAATCTACATAAATTCATGAGATCAAATATAAATGAAAAATTTGGAGAAAAAAAAAACTAAAAAAGTCAGAGGGCATATCAACTATCAAGGATAATATGAAAATCAGTTTTAATATTAATGTGACCCTTAAACTAACTCCACCATCTCCTTTTATTTCCATATTTTCTTTTTAAAAAGTGTGCTGAATGAATATCACTCTGTGAAAGAAATATTAATTTTAGTATAGGATAGTCCTTTGAGGACACAGGAAAAGGAATAAAAACATTAAGGAAAATTATGGGATAAAAACAAATGGGATAAATAAGAAGAAGGAGAAACAAAATCGTCCAAAAGGGAAACACATCAAACTAAGAGAAGGAAAATGGAGAACAATAAGTTTGAAAATACAATTATTCTGATCTTGTGACTTGTGACAAGCAACGATATCAAAGACATGCAAACTTCTATTTAGTGCTGATGAAATATTGGACTGCAGCTTTAATGCTGTGGTGGAGTCTCCATGGCAACCTCTACAAACATACAAGACAATAGCAAGTGGATCTAGGTTAGAGATCATAAACGTTATCTGTTCTTGAATAGAATGTATTTTTAATCGATACCCTTTTTCAGGTATTCACTCACAATTCACAGATATAGATTTTTCTAGCTGTACTACTTTTCTGCATACATAACATCCTCTTAACGAAACTACTAAAAGTTCTCATTAATCCTGACAGTGCATGGAATCATTTAAAGATGCTCACAGTTTGCAAGAACGATCCCCTGGCTATTTCCAAATGTATCAAATACATTAGTTAATAGCATTATATAAACTTAATCAGATTGATAAAGGACATTTGGATTATTCTCAATGACATAATTTTCTCTTGCGATGTATTTACTTATCAATTTTCTAGTGCACATGCCATACAAGCTCTGCCAGCACAATTTTTTTGGGGGGAGGAGGGGGGAGGAGGGGGAGGGGTGTATCTTCAGCAGCTGAAATTCTACCTGAAGTGAGTTCTACCCCTTATGTCCTGCAACACTCATCTATTTAACATTCGTTATAGTTTATTTTCTCAGAACTACTGTGAAACTCTTGTTGTACAATCCTTTGGCTAACTTCAGAATGCTTGAGACATCTAGGTTATCAGTATTGGCTCTAAAGTTGAACATTCTAAAAATTGCTTAAAATTTTCAAAGATCCTTATCGTATAAGAAAAAGAAGCAACAATTCGAACACCTTTTTATTTCTTAAAGGATCTAAGTCAATGAGAGCAAGCAGAAGAACACGGAAGGAGTAATTCTTTGAACAATCTTCATCAACAATGCTTCTTCAAAGCTTCGAAATACCAAAAATAAGAATCCTTTTTTGCATTATGGAGGAGGAGCTACTTCATAATACTCAAGCTGTTGTTCCTATGAAGGCCTTTAATATAGTTTTCAGCTCACGGAAGCATACAGTAGCACATGGATATAGATGTCACACATCAAATAACACCTACATCGACTGTTGACAGAAATATGGCTGTCCTTTCAAACACTTATTACTAGTTTACTTTACCTGTCCATGATACCAACTGTTTTTGTTTTTCTAAATCAAGGATTTATTACCAACCTAAATCCAGTGCTGCTCATTGTCATTATTAGTTTGGTTGCTGCTGAAACTATTAAGCTAAGGTTGAACCTTGAAAGCTGTGATACAGACATGTTATAAACAGCAGTGAAATGTTGGCCATCTTGTGGTATTTCAACCTTCATTTCCACAAAGATTCCACTTCCTTTGAACACAAGAAAATATTACATATCCTTCAAGGAATAAAGCAGTAGAGACATCCTATTGGAATACAGAAGAAAAGTCATATCTCTTCAGGTTCTTGCCTCACAACCTGGACAAATTGATTGATTCCTACAGTTCCTTAAAACCTAACACTGACTTGATATCATAAACTGAACAGCATTATTTACAGCAGAGACACCAAGCTCTAAAGAGTTCATATAAAGTCATTTGATACTGAATACTTGTAAGTGTGCTCATGTGCTTACCATTAGCTCCAGCATACAGAGGCACCATGGTTACGATATTATTAAGGGACATGAGTGCTGCTGAACAAACTGCATTCTCCATGTTATTCATCATGGACATATCCAAGTTCTTCCAGTCACAATGTCAGTCTTCCATCGAATGACATATCAATATCAACGAATATATTATACATTCTGATCGATATTTAACCATTCTCTGATCAATCAATCGATTACACCTTCAAAGAAGAAATCTAATGACCCCTATGAAATGCTTACACGAACAGGCACAATGTCCAAAGTCGGAGAGTGTGAAAACAAATTGCGCGAGACAAGCTACTGTACACTGGAATTTTAGAGGTGCATAGAAATACTGTTTATGCCCTCATGCCTCTCGAGTAGTGATCCATATGGATTCCACATATATGATGTAGATTAAGAGATCCCATCAGACAATACTTGTGAACACACTGTAGTAGTATCTGGCCAATGTTCCCTTACATTACAAGCACAAGTAGCTGTACATAACGGTATAAAGCTTGGTTATAACCAGTCTTTCCGATGAAAATGAAATTTCAATTAGAACAACCAATGGCACCACATCTAAAACAACATAAAGAACTTCTAATCAGCTTTTGTATATTAATTTTCAGCAAAAAAATTGTGCTTAGGTTTACAGCAGCCTTGAAATGGAAATCCGTTTAGTGAACAGCTTCCTATTGACCTGCAGAAGCTTGTGGATTCACAACCACTGTTGCTGAACACCAAGGGTAGCAATTACAGTTTTACTGTACGGTAAAGCTATTCCACAGATATTGCTGAGTGGATGATCAACCTTAAATGATCATCAGCCAAACAAGCCTATGGACACTTAAAATGACCAATACTCTGTTAGAAGCTCCACTTCCAGCCAAAATGATCATCAGCCAAAAAAAAACACATCAGTGTAAGGACCCTTTACAGATGAATCACTGTTTCTATCTATGGAGTTCTGACAGTCTTGAATAACACACTGGGAACCAAGGTAAAAATCAAGAGAGCTAGATCGTGGTCTCTGAACACTGACTGTATTGTTGTTCAATGCAAAGAAGGGGAGTTTTAAAATGAAACAGTTTCCTGGTAAAGCAGACTCTAAAGGAGTGTCTGGTTTCACCACGTTAAGAGCCTACCTGCAGTATAGGGGTTACATTACAACAGTCCTTGAAGCTGTATTGTAAACTGAAATTGTCTTCACCTACCAGTATCCAACAATAACCAATAAAAGAGAGCTAAGTTATACCATGACAGTCTGCTACATCAGAATACCAGTGCTAGGAAATATCACTTTAGTTACTAAAGTCAAAAGCAACAAAATTTTACAAAACAACCGTAATAACAAGTTTGTATTGCCTCCTAAGTATGTAATACTAAAATCGGCTTCCAAGAGCACTTTTTTTTAAATGGTCATAAAACTGTTCATTTCTGGTTGATTTAGAATATTTGGGGGCAATGTGCCTGACCTATAACATACAAGAAATATCGTTTATGTAATTATGCATTGTGTCAGCTGAGTGTTCCTTTTGGTAGCACTTCACAGAAACTTTACAAAAGTTATGCAAGTGACTGTCTTGTGGGTTTAGTGTGACACAGGGTTAATTTTTAGTTTAGTTATGAATGCTACTTTAAGCTAGTATTTTATTAAATGATAGTGTTTTAATCATTCCTGATTTATGAATTTCATCAATATCAATATAGTCATGTATAGGATACATAGTAAGCATACTAAAAACCTACAGAACAATGTCCACAATTCCATGTACTGGTATTATTATTATTACTCTCATGATGTCATAATTTGTGATGCTTCTCAATGACCAATAGGTAGGCTTTGCCTATATTACTGTGATAGTAACATTGAGCCTATAGCCTCCATAGCAATTTACTAATAACGACTGTAACCAAGGAAAATCAGGTTTGGTTCATCAGCTTAATTATAAAATTACAATGCAAAGCATCAAAGGATCATGGGTAAGTTCTAATTATACCTGAGAGGAGACAAACTGTTTTCAATGTATACTCTTTCGCAAAATAGTTACCAAGGGTAGAAAAGCTTTTACATCAAAATATTAAACATTCATTCCACCTTACTTTCACGTCTTCTAAAATCTTCTCGTTTGCCAGATACTATTTCATTATCAGGATCAGAATGTAAAAGCCAGACTAAGATTAAATAAGCTTAAAACTAAATATGTTATTACACACAGCCAGATCTGGAGAAGTATGTCCACTTTGTTTCATCAAGACGTCTCCATAGCATCTCTCCACAAAGCAACATTCCATACACTCAGACACATTGCTGTGAAACCTCAAACCCATCCTAGTCAAATATTACGCAAGAGGACTGCAACACAGAGAATTACAGATGAACGTCCCATGAGTAATCACATCCTTCATGTCTCTATTTGGACTGGGTTAAAGTTACTATTTAGTCTGACCACTTGTCTGCTGGACACCTTAGTTGTTGCCTTCCTAAGCCTGTCCCCTTGCATACACCTGTTTTTTTTTTCCCCTGGTCCATATTTCTAGTCAGGGTCTATCCTAGATGGCATCTCTTCCTCAGACGTGACTTCTCTCGATCATATCCACCTTATTTGACACCTTGAGGGATTCCTTTACAGAATATAGCATAAATCAATTGGTATAAATGATCTCACCCAACATCCTCTCATTACAAACCATCAATTCATCGGACTCACAGATCGTGGAAGGATCACGTGGAAGGATCAAAATGTAAGGTCACATTAAATGTTTGTTTTCTCCATAAGTAAAATGTTTCTTTCTGTATTGTTTCGAATCTCTACACTCCACGATAACATTATTGATAGCGTCCTCTACCCTACTCCTACATCACACTACTACATCTTGCAAACTCTACATATCTTCCAAGGGTTGCAATTACATTAAAGACTATCTTCAGTTCAGCTATCCCCTAAAAACCCCAATTAAATCCTCCCCCCCACCCCCCCTGTCTCCTCCCAAATTTGTAACTTTTCTGTTTTTCTCAATTCTGCCTCACAAAGTGTTTAAACCAATCAGAGTGCATGTGGAACATGAAGCTTGCCAAGCAATTAATTTCCCTTTCTACATCCATCAACCAACAACACAGAGAAAAGCATAGGGGTGTCTGACAAGGTTGGTTCCATTGACAAGAGGGGGGGGGGGGAACACAGACACATAAATGGACGACGACCAGAAATTTGCTGAAGCTTTGTCACTGATCTACGTGAAACGAGTGGAAGCCACCCATTCTTGGACCGATGATGGTGTGTGTGTGTTTGGACGGGCGGAATGAATCGACATGCATTGTGCCTGAAAGAATGACACGTTAAATGTACTCAATTTACTGGTGATGCAATTCTTACATTAAAAGCCACAAACCAACTGTGCAGTAAACCATTGGTACTACAAAAAACCAAACTAGCACAACTGCCTGCTTAATATTTAGTAGTTTCTAATAAAAATGTTCTAGAGTTATTGGAGTATCACTGCAATGTACTTATTGCATCTTGAAAAATGCCCATACCTTCAATTATCTTATCAGTATTCTCATCAACCCTACCAGCAATTTTTTCTGACTATTAAAGTTAATTAACAAACTTAATTGCCTTTGAAATCTACAAAGAATTTCTCTTTATAGTTAATTGACACCCGAAAGGCATTATGGGATTTGCAAGCTAGAAACCATGCAGGACTGATAAACAGTGGCACAGTGTAGTGGTTTTCATAGGCAGAGTTAGGCAGTATGTGAATCAATGTCCATGGTCATACTAATCAACTTTAAAAGAAGGTTAGCAGGGGACTAGTTGGGTAAGGAGATCAGGTAGGGGGACAACATTGGTACGTACTATAAGCAATTCATATGCAATGGCAATGTCACTGCACATACAGATGAGGGTTAGTCCAATTATCTGACCCTTTATGCCTTGTGCAGTATAGACAGAAATGGACCGGTAGTGGAATACCCAGGAGATGAACTGACCAACAACTGAAAGCTCAAACTGCTGTGGGAATATGAGATTAATTTTACACAAAATTCAACCAAATGGTACAAATAAAGAAACAAGATTATTTTTGAAGGACGGTCCTTATTTTCACATTGACATTGAAGTTCTTCCATTTCCAAATCCAACGTCTTTTAGGAATGATTGGCAATGAGCATGACACGGCTGAGCTTGTTACATGGAAGTTGGAAGTGGGAGGGGGGACTTCTATAGAAAGGTCCTTAAAGGAGGCTTATCAATGTCACACCCAAGCCTAAATCTGCCTATGTCCCACACACTAATACATCAAGATGGAACGCCCTTACCACGGTACGATAGTCGGCCAAGTCCTACAATTGAAAGAGAGTTTTGAAATTGACGATGATCATTCTGTGATGTCAATGATAGATGACATCATCGTTCACATGGCAACCACCTTTCTAAGTGCAATATTGCATTTCCTTGAGAGTTCATTAACATCTACTGTTTGGTGTGGAATGTGACTTTTAAAAACTGCTGGTTATAAAGTAAGAGCTCTTTATTCTTGGGTGTTAAAATTACCCACGAAGTAATGGAGAAAACCCAATCTCTATATGCTGATACGGTGCTAACACCACAATCTACACCACAACCTAATTCTACTCTACAAACAGCTTTGTAATATTTCATTTCACACCATATTATAATACATTCACTGCACAAGCTAAGCTTTATCTTCACCTCCAAACTTTGATTTTGATATTTCAACTTTAATGAGAACATTGAAAAGTTGCCAAACTTTAATATGATACTGGATCCAATCCAAACGTTTGGCCAGTTAAAATTTCTTCATCCTGTGGTTTGAAATTTGTTCTTCCTCTCAAGAAACCTGTCAAGCGCTTAATCAGCAAACTGCTCATCTGAAGTTCGTTGTACAATCAAGTTTCAACTAGGCTTCACTGTAGCTGTTATTCTCAATTACCTACAATTCAATCAATCTTGAAATAGACTTGTCCTGACCCATTCGTCACTATTACATAACATTCAAGCAAACATCAAGTGGAGTTGTCTTAACCTGTTGTTCACTACTGCCTATCATTCAATCAAACTTCAAATAAGAGTTTACCCCTTATCTATTAAATCATAGTTTACCTATTAAAACTTCAAACAAATTTCTCCTCTAAAATCTTTTCTTCACTATTACCTACACATTTGAACCAAACTTCAAATAGAGTTCTCCTTACCTATCACACAGTTATCCAGAAATTCAAACAGTATGTGTGACACAGGTAAAACTATGTACCTATTCAGTCACTGCCAGAATGTAGATGATGCCAGTTAGCTTCCAGGCGTGTAGCCAGGGGGAGGGGGCAAAGGGGGCCACCCCCCCTTGACCATATTTTATTTTTTTTGTACGTTTTTATGATATCGCTAGTAATTTCACAATAGAAAATGCTAAGATGCAACTTGCAAGGCCTGGGAAGTGCCTTTTCCAGCGATCTGAGAGGCATTTTCGGCCAAAATTTTCTTGTGTGTTTCCAATGCCCAATCTACGGCTCTGATAATTTGCCTGCAGGTTCACCTCTGCCTTGGCAAATTCTTCGCTATGCGCCTGTTAGCTTCCAATACCTCACAAATGATGGATTGTTATTCTGTTTGTCATTCTGTCTGTTTAAGGGAATGGGGAAGAATGGGAAGGTTACCTTTCATTCATGAAAGTTTCTAATATTATTTGTTTTGCTTGTAATTTCCCTCTTCATTCCGTATGCGGGCTACGTACAGCCTCTTACAATTACCTAACCCTGGTCTGCTGCTGTATACAATTAGACAGCTGTAAATAAACTACCTACATACTTGAGACTGGAACTGACTAGATAATTGTACACAAATTTGAAGAGAAACGGATGAAATACAATTTCTGCAAGAAAGTCTTACATAAAGCTCCTTTTAGGACTGCAAGGAAATGTTTTTTAAGAGACAAATGTCCTTGACTGCTGGTTAGGAGAATCGAAGACTTTAGCAGATGGCAATACTGGTCAGGACAATACATCATAGGAACACACCAGACACCAGGATCTCAGAGGTCTGTTTCATAATACAAGGAATAATAAAGACCATGCACTATGCTTACCACTTATGTTAATATGCCGGTGAATGCTACAATAGTAACTAACACACCCACCATGTAGGTGTGGAATCTTGTTGTAACACTATACCTGAATGTTAGAATGGTTCCGAGATATTCGCACCATGTAGTGGGTGAATAACTCATGAAACCTGTGAGAACACTAACAGAATGTTACAATAGTAACTAACACACCCACCATGTTGGTGAGGAAACCTGTTGTAACACTATAATGTTAGAATGGTGAATAACTCAGGAAACCTATTGGAATACTAACAGAAAGGGAGTCTGAGTCGACTATATGTGAAAGAAGAACAATTCATCTTAAAGCCGACCGTCCTGACCTATTCCTGCACCAAACAATAACAAAATGGCACTATGAAACCACTGCTAAGAAGAGGAAGCCAATTCATGTGAACCAAATAATGACAATCCGGTAGTATTAAGTGTTTCCACTTGTAAAACGGAAAGACTTATTGCCCGAGTTGGGCAGCCCGGCCTCCTGAAAAGAAGGCAGTATACAGTACTACCCAAAGGAGAGAGTTCTCAAAGCATAACCAACATGGAGGAAAGACAAGGAATCCGAGGAAGAAATCTTGGGGTTTGACAAGGTATACCTGATTGCTATTTTTTGAGAAATGCTGCAATCGTTGAATCTTAAATTAACATGGGTAACAAAAAAATGGTTTACTCCCAAAAGACATTCCAAATCTATCCTTCCGTATAACTTGCTTCCAATATTGGATAAGCCCAAGTGGTCGTAAAGTGTGTACCATTTTCCTGTTTGTTCTATGGCAGACAATACCGAAAAGTGGAAGTAAAACTGAAAGAGATGTTATCATCCACAATAGCATCCTGCGATCACTTTATGGGAATCTGTATGCAAGTATGTCATTCAATTCTAGTATACAATACCACATACTGTACATACATCATATATACAAATGCACACACAGTCCATCATGATCATACACAATAGCATCCTGCGATCGCTGTATGGGAATCTGTATGCAAGTATGTCATTCAATTCTAGTATACAATACATACTGTATATCATTTATACAAATACACACAGAGTCCATCATGATCATAGATAACATCAACTCTTTGGTTTAAATAAAGAACCAAATGCTAATATGATCATATATTGCTAAGCTTGATATTTGGCTAAACCAGGGATTAGCTTTGGAAAAAACAAGAAAATGTGTCTAGATAAGCATGGTTCCTGTAAGTAGTGATTAACCAATAGTTCTTTATATTTCTTCATTACATTGACATGTTTTACAGTGGTGTAAAAGACAACAGGGCCTTATATTAACCAGCAAACATACAAATTATTCCAATTTATGTCCATCTCTCCCTTGACATCCCCCTTCCCCCCCCCCCATCTTTTCTCTCTAGTGGCAATGACCAAAATTGCTTCACTTGGCAGTTTTACTACTTAATTTGAGTGAAATAGCAATGCCAAACACACACATGGTGGCACAGACGTTTGAACAGAGAGACAAAACAGTTCAGTTCTTCAAAGTCGTAGTGCTTGGACAGATCTGCACATTCATACGAACAGGATGACTTGCAAGCATTTGTGACCTAGTGGAGAGTCCACAGCAAGCAACAAAGTTGAAATATGGACACCTCACTTGTGAAGACACATGCGCAATTGATCAAAACCTCGGGAAAGCTGTACAACGTGCTATATCAGATTATTAACGAAGACAAAACACTGGTGAAAACTGTTGAAACGCCTCTGAAGTACGGAATTCCACAGAAGGGTCCTTCAAAAAACATCTACTCAATTTAAATCCATACAAAAAGTTCAATAGTTCAAGAACAAAAGTTCAATAATATCCTAGGCTCATGAAACACGGTCATAATTGGATGTTTTGCTTGGTAAGTGCACAACAACATGAGGAGACCTTTTTTTTCTCTTTTTTGCAGGTGGATTTGCACATGGTCACAAGTAAGCCTCAAAGGTGTATTTACTGACAAATAGCTAACCTGAGGACTTAGAACCAGCAGAATCTGTCATCACAGGAAAGAGAAAGAATTCAAAGAAAAGAAGGTTGAAATTATGGTATGTTTATAGAATTCGCACACACTATCTCAATCTGAACACACAAAAATAGGCCGTACAGTTGGTATCCCAAAAGTTATACCAAGCAAAAAGGACCCAAAAATAATGATCCATGTAGAATTACAAATCTCTCACATTTAAATGAGAAGTTGCTTCCAGAAAAGTAAAAAATAAAGTGAAAAAAAGAAGAACATCCCTAAATTACATAAAGCACAAACTTATTAGTGGCAAACATGTGTTATATTGGAACAGCAAAAGTAGTCAAATCCAAATTAATGATAGCATCGATTCATGGTACATTTCTACAACCTGCAGTTGCAGCAATCACAAGTAAACCACATTTCATTTCGTTCTCAGAGTTTACAGCTAAGAATTTGCCACACTGGTATGTTTTTTCCAATCTGGTAGCAAAGTTGACTTCAAAGCTCTTACGATGGA
This sequence comes from Apostichopus parvimensis, assembly GCA_000934455.1. Taxonomy (NCBI): domain Eukaryota; kingdom Metazoa; phylum Echinodermata; class Holothuroidea; order Aspidochirotida; family Stichopodidae; genus Apostichopus; species Apostichopus parvimensis. The sequence continues at coordinate 91,089 of KN885749.1, read as the reverse complement.
AAGTTCCGTGCCATGTATGTACAGTAGTTTAGTGAACTAGGTTCTTTTGTCATTTTGAATTGTATGTATGTATGTATGTATGTATGTATTTTAGATCCTCCTGCAAGCAGGAACTTGCGAAGAAGCCATCATTGGCTTATCAAAGCCGCAAGCTGACCAAAGTCAGTCTCTTATATTCATACTTAACGTCCATGATTATAAATTGTCAACAACTCTGTAACTGGACGACATACATTACTCTTGGAGTGACTCGAACTCGGGACCTTATGATTGAAAGGCACCGGCGGTAACCACTGAGCTAACACTCCTAGATTGTACTTCATAGTTTTCCGTTAGTTTCGACTTCATATTTCACATCTGTCTTCACTTATCTCCACAAACATGAATGGTAATGTCAGTTCTAGGCAGAGGACAGCTGTTGAGATATTCTATTAAAACCGATTTGCTTGCTGTGGTACTGGACATATATCTGAATATATATTAAATATACAAATGAAATATACTATATAACACAGGGGGGGCTAGGCTTACTGATAAAGGCAAATACACTTCCCTAATTGTAGCTTTCAAATTTTCCAAAGCCAGGTAACATTCAGGGGAAATGAATGCTATAAATATGTAAATCAGACAATGTTATTAAACATTACTTTACAAGTAAAGGATATACATTAGAAGTGTAAAGTTGATAAAATCATGTCAATGGTTGCTCCCAAATTTCACTTTTGCAATACTGTTAAATATCTCATCTTTTTCTGAACCAACAAGGTTTAAACAATCTCACTATTTCTAACATCTAGCAAATGTAATGTAACTGTCACATAAGTGGTAAACCCTGAATTCCTTTGAAGAAAACTTATTACACATAAGGGATAAAACTTTGTACCACCTTCATGAACATCACACCAAGATAGTTTATTACTAGTATAGCATTGCAAAAGAAGTTTTCAAACATGAGCACAGTTTTATCCTTATTTTGTCTCTTCCACATCTGTTAACACTTGACTTAAATGAAATTCCCAAACTTCACCCTTTTCTACTAGTTCCAAAACACATACTGTTAATTTCAGGTAAAAAATATCGTTTAATCAGTTGAAATAACCATGACGACCATCCCCCTTCCAATCTCCATTTCAAATGGGTATTACCCGTTTAATACTAAATTCTACCGCTTCTGGTGTGCTCTTACTAACTGCCCAAGAGTGGTTGCCTTGACTACCTTACAGCTGACTGCACCAGTCTGGTAGTTATCTTCAAGACTGTATTATAGAATTGTGTACAAACACACCTGAAACAAACACTGCATGTTCCATATGTACCTGTTAATTAATGCTTATTAATTGATATCAGACAGAATCAAATCAAATGCAACTAAAACCAAACCAAAGATGTTCCATCTAGAGAACTCAGTCGCTCTGTTTGCAACTTTGATTCAGTTTGTACCTTGTCAGCACACCATGCAATGATGTTGGCTGTAAGTACTAAAGCTTGGTTAGGAAAAACAAACTCAGGCAGGTGTTAGTACCTTCGGTGAAGAAGTCAGATCCATGGCGGTTAAGTCTGATAAGTAGTGTTCGAGGAAAGTTGGAAACAAAAAGATTATCAAAAAAGCAAAGAGAGAAAGGAAAAAAAAGAGTTGCTCATGCTAATGCAAGAAAAGATAACTGAGCCAGCAGACCTTGTGTAGGTAATGTAGAATTCTGGTTTTGTGTAGATTTATGACTGGACTCTGTAAAAGGAAAGGATTCACAGAACAAAGTTAAACCCCCACTGATCTTGAAGACTCCAATCTGTACAAGTCAACGAATGACTAAGCTTTCCAGTGTTTCTGTACATATATGTATATATGTAAAGACGCTTATATATATTCCCTGTACAGAAGAAGTATTCTGCGAAAGCACCTTTTTCATCAGTTGTCACTCTTTTGGTGAATCCAATGTAACTTGTAACAATAATAACTAGTTTCATGAGCTTAAATGGTAAGTTGCCGTTCAGGATAACACACTACAGACCCAATAATTCCACTATCTGAATAAAAGTACAAATTTTGTAAAATCGAAGATTAAAATACATATTTTGTTTGCCCCTCCATTACTAGACGATACCAGACAATGGATGGAGGGGAGGGGGGGGGGCTTAAAGCTCACATGAGTACTACAATACATAGCAGCGTTATCTTCCCATGACAAACTATATATGTTATGAGCATGTTCACCTCAGATGGACAATTTGCTACCTTTCAATGATTTGACATCTCAATATGCCTTGCGAGGAGCTACATGTAACTAACAATGTTTGAAACAGCAGTACATTGTTAGTATTCAAAGAGCAGAACAAGTAGAAATATCCCCAGAAAGGTAATAAAAACTGCACAAGTACGGTTCCTTACAGTATTAAAATGATTCCATCATACCTGCTACTGCCTTGTTCTAGATTTCAACAATCACTAGGAGCAGAAAGGTATCTTTATTTGAACAGCACAAAGCATACAACTCTCTGACAGTTTGTGTACTTTGTCTGCAAGGTTGCTTCTCTCTATATTTACATTTTTGAATTTTGAAGTTCCACCTTCTTACAAGCATTCATAAAAGTAACACAACTATGGAACCAAAAGGTTGGTATATATACTGGAGAGTTGGGCAAGGGGAAGGATAGGGTAGGCTGCAGTCCATTCCGGTATACTATCGTACAAAAGAGCACAGAACTAAATTAATATGTAAAGTGTATGTTTAATACAGAAGAGAACAACGATAAACTAATAGGATGATCTATGGGTGTGAAATTAAAACACTAACATACACAGGTTAACTAAAGCTGATTTGTATAAGTACAATGATATATGGTGGAATATTGTCATGGCATCAATCCTTTGGAAAAGTAAATAGAAATTCTGACGAGGTTAAGTTAAATTTGAGACTCGTCCCTGATGGTTGAACTCTGGCAAGAACTTTTCTCTTCAAGATTTGCCATTTTAAAACCCTTCAACACCTACATCAAAGTATCACAGACAGCTTACAGCTTATTTCTTTTTGCCGCTCAATTTGAAAGAACTTGGAGAAGCTGTTACATTTTGACCCGGCTGTTTTTAGAGTCATCGGGAGTCGTTATGTCTCCTCGGTGATATTAATCTGTTACAGTATTAAATGAAGCACTTCCTAAGGAAACAGAGCTAACCATTAGTTATACTTGCAAAGGTCCACACATCCAACCTAATTGTCTTATGTACCTTGTTATTACAAGTAAAGTGGCAGCCTATGGTGAGACTACACAGTGACTACATGTTAACTATTGTGCCTCATACAGTGGTTATTTGAAGTGCTCCATGGGTGCTCCATGGGCTCTATAACCAGGCAAAAGAAGTCATATTAAAGTCTGATGTTGAATATTTAATCATAGAGCACTCTTTCTCATAGCAATAGATACATCAAAATAATCTTCCCAATTTGAAATTTGAAATTATAGCCTAATCCAACACCTATTAAAAGTTACACCAATCATTAAAACACCACATATTAAACTTTAATTATATCCCAATCTAACACCTAGCAAAAGGTACACCAAATAAAAATCCACCTTTGAAATTGTTTTAATAGCCTAAGGTAACCCCTTATCCAGGGCATGCAGCAAAACACGAAATAACTACTGATTGCAACACAAGAAAACAGTGTTTTTTTTTAAAAAGCTGTACAATATTCCCACAAGAATATTTTATTAGCAGCCAATATATCCTACCAGTAACATTCCCTCAAATCAAAACTCTCTTGAAAACATAGCTACATTATATATGTACACATCGTTATCCATGTACACATTGATAGCCAGCCAGTGAGAGGCACCTCACACAAATGCTACACTAGTTCTTGATGACATATAGGTTTAGTTTGACCATTTTCTTCCTTGCTCATTTATTACTTTATTTTGCTCACCAAAATGCTTCCCTCAAAAACCAAAGATGATCTCATGGCAATATCTCTAATTCAATATGACCCAAGGGTCAAAGGTTAACACATAATACATTCAGTTACAAGGTCATGCAGCTATGGTATACACCAGAGGATGAAAAGGTTCCAGTCAGTGAGAGTAAACATGCTACTGATTTCTACTTACTTGAGAAATTCCTGGTGGCAAGCATTGTTGTGAGAATGGCTCCCTGAAAAAGGCAATAGACTTGTGAATTATAAGTAAAATGGCAAACAAACAATCAGCAAAGAGTGTTTTTTGTGGAAGATTACTTAAGGAGCTATTCAGTGATATAGATTTTATTTTACCAACATCAGAGAAATTAATGTAGTAACTCACTTTACATATCTTCTCAGCATATATATATACATATATATCCATTTCATTAACATAAAGTCTGTTCAAAGTATCTATTTCGAGATCCGGCTTTAGGAATCACAAATGATTTCGAGTTGGTTAGCATCATGTTTAATCTCTAGAGTCAGGCAAAATATGTCACCAAAAACAGAACTAGTATTGTTCGATACAGGTGACAAACGCCTACAGTGGAATTACGACTTTCCTTATCGGTTTCGAACCTCTGGACATACAATCAGCGTCCATAGCCTAGTGGTTAGGGTGTCCGCGTACAGAGCGGGAGGCCCTGGTTCAAATCCTGGTGGAGGCAGG
>KN885749.1:69661-80357 GCA_000934455.1 Apostichopus parvimensis | reverse complement strand
CATACTATTTCTCTATTCACAGCATACTATTTCCCTATTCACAGCATACTATATCTCTATTCACAGCATACTGTTTCTCTGTTCACACCAAACCATTTCTGTTAATAATTTACAATATCATATCTCTTGAAAGCATTTCCAAATTAATTGAAATTATTTCCCAAATTCAAGGCTTAAGATATATTTTTGACATGTTGCAATTCCATTTCCTCACAATGATATCAATTTCTTGATCGCATTAATAGTGAATATTGTTAATCTCTCCGAGATAATGGAAAAGAATCCCTCGGGCCGTCAAAATATTTGGGGAAAACTCGGAAAGAATATAATTTAGGCCAAAGGAAGATTGCTGTCACATCACTTCCTAAAATAGCTTCAAAATGTCAAACAACAAAATTGTAACCTTCTTTGTCATTCTTCAACTGCAATTTTATTTTTTTATTTCATTTTTTTCTTCTTTCTAACCTTACAAAGTTGTTGGGTATGGAATTACCTTACTGTATAATATTTGATTCATAGGATCAAAAATGCAAACCACTCCCTTCACAAAATTCCCAGATTTGTAAAAAATTTAACAAAATCTAAGATTTTATGACTATAAGCACAGCTATTCTTGAATGATATGGTTTTTTTCTTTTCCTTTCTCGCAACAGAATACATATCTCACACAGAAAAACAATATATAATTGTATCATCAAATTATGAAAGGAAGCAGTGGAATATTTCTCCTCCTATCATATCTCCCTCCCACTCCCCTCTCCCCTTACTCTCTTCCCTTCCTTCTCTCAACTCCCCCACCCCACCCCCACACCTTAGGCAAGCAGTTCTTTACAACAAATTATACCAATACAATTAGTGTTTGTTTCATATGACCGTTTTCCTTAATTAAATAATGCAGAAAACTCAGATAAATGATGTGTAATTCTCCGAGACATGTTTTGTTTTCTCATGCGGTGTAACTTTTTCACATTCTGTTGAATTCAAAGAGCAATATGATTCCTTACTAGAATCTATGTATATCACCTCCGCCATATTTACAATAGTTGCCAACTAGTATTTAATACAAAATTTGTAACCTTTTTTGATTCGCCAAACTATGACACAGTATATGTTGTCATTTATTGCAATGAAACCAACAACAAGCAGACTGCATTACTGAGTTATCAGACTTGCAGTAACGGCTGATTGGTGTTAAACCAGCATTTTTTGATGTTTTTTTATGTTCAGTGAATGAAAGCCCCCAGGAGCTTTTCAGTTGGTAATATTACCATACAACACTCCTCAGCAAGTACATACAAATTTAATACTGTCAATGTGGGTATCATATAAACATTTTCTGTTCCCTGGAATTTTTTTGTGAAAAACCAATTCATCTTTCATATGAACTTGCAGAAGCTGATTTTTGTTTGTTTCTTTCTTTCTTGTTTTCTCGATGGTCATGTTTCATGTTCTTTTCATTTTAAATTGGTAAATTCTTTTGGCAGGTGAAGAGTCTTTATGGACACAAGTTGAAACTAGCGGGCCCTTTGGAAGTTTGGCATTCCCCTTTCCCTATTTTCTTCGAAGGGAGCAAGGAAAGGTGTGGGTAGGGAAGGTGGCTACGATGTAATTTCATCCAACACTGAACTAATAGCTACTAAATTGAAAGCTAAAATATCGGCAACATTTAAAGCAATAGTGACATTTAACGGGGAGAGAATTCCATTTATGGGCAATGTAGAAGGGAGAGCCACGCTAAGAGGTTGCTGGAATAAAGCAAGATTGGTTAATAGAATGCAACTGTTATACAGAGACAAAAATGCTAAGGAGAGCAGTTAATTTCAAATTCAACGCAAAATTTGACAACCTCCGTGAAAAATAAAATTAAGCAAATGATTTATTGCTAGGTTTGAATTCATTCTTCAATCTGAATCCAGCAAGCCTTTTTTTCCTGGCCTAACCCTGTTCCTTCCAGGACTTCTCTATCTCGTTACTTTACACCTGGATTTGAATATGTTTTTAATAATGAATAATGCCCAATGTTTTCTGCTTACAGATATATTTAAGATTGTTGGATAATAATATCATTAACGTTTTCTTTTATTTATCTTTCTTTCTTTCATTTCATTCATTTCTTTTCATTTCTTTTATCGTTACTTAGATGTTTCGGCAGACCAACAAGAACTGTTAATATTTTTTGTTTTGTTTCTTGTTTTGTGTTTTAGAGATGTTTTAAGTTGTTAACTTTACCATAGGGTGTTACATAAGCAGGAAAGGGACATTTCTTATGTATTACTACTTGGAAATATTGAATTAGTGAAACCATGAAGCTATCATTTCGTAGATGTATCCCATTCCATGATATCCACAGATGATTGCATCACCCTTACATGTAGGGAGATTACACAAGCAGAAAAGGAAGCACCACCAAAACCAAAAATGAAAATCAAACCAATTTTTAAATGGAAATTTCAAGCTATAAAGGCATTAGGTGCCATTTTAAAAGAAAAGTTACAGAATTGGTTTAATTTGAAAAATGCACCAATGATTAGGGGTGGCCAAATTTTAATTTCCTGTTGACAATTGTTTTGATAAAACAAAGAGGGCAGCCAAACTTGCAGTCCAATTATTCTCAACTAGAAGGTACGCATGTCACTGATAACTCGACAATTAGCGTAAGAGGGATGATCTTGTCAACGATAACCAGGATCTGATGGAGCGCATTAACATAATTTATCGTATAGTATCACAAACACACACAAGACGTGTGCAGATCCAGGCACCATCCAATTACATTTACTCTCTCCCTGGCGCACAACGGCGGTACAACTACTCGCAGAAGAAGCCTGGTTTCATGGAATAAAATATTAAACGCCTTAATGTCAAAAATTCATCTACTTTTGAGGCCAATTCAGTGCTAATGCCAATTGCCTCGGGCAGTTATGATTCAAATTGTCAGCACGGGCTGCTGGCTGTATTCACGTAATTGACGCCTGGGGCTTCCCTGGACTTGTTTAAATATACGTGGATGAGATTATTCGACTTCATTTTCTTGGCAGAAACGTTTCATCTGTATATTGTCAAGAGTTCTTTGATTCGTTAGCAGGTATATTATTACTCCGTTTGCTTTGTTCCGGTGATTAAGTGTCCACAGAGGACAAAAGAGAAATGGTCCATGGGAAGAATTGAAATAACTGTAGCTATTGCTTTGTTAAAACTACTGTCATTTACTTTCAAAGGTTTTTATAGCAATTTGAACCTGAAAAATTATTGTTAAATATGATGTTGACATGCTTGGTCAAAATTTGATCATCTTAAATCTGTCTGTGGATAGGGGCTTTGATATTGTCAAGTGACATTGCCAGTGGAAATGATGTTATAATCAATAATGATATTTACCTGGTATGGACAATGCATTCCAGTTTTGGGAATTTTGGAATTTAGATCTATCCAATTCCTTATGTCTGTCTTGCCCCACCCCTAACATGTACAGTTAGGAATGAACTTAAATTTCAGAAGAAATCCACTAATTCTCCTCATTTCAACCCATTTTTTGGGGCTTTATTTCTAGTTTGCATCTTTCTTAAATCTTTCTTGAATGATTCCAAGGTGTGAAACATGGAAATGCATGATCTGACACATTTTGAAAATTAAAACAAAAATACCTTTTCCCTGTCATTTTAATGCCTCCCAGATCATTTCTTGAAAGGGAGTTTGGTAGTGCAGTTGAGTGCATTAAATATAAAGTTTAGTAAAATTGCCATCAACTGATTAGATGTGGCATCATTATTTATGCAAACATTTTTAGACAGGCTTCCAATACAGATTCAGTCGATTCATTAGTCAAGATTTTGAGAGTGTGAGATACGTGTGCGTGGTTAAGGGCTGTTGTAAACGGAGTGCATGCATTTCTGTGATTGTCACCTGTGGCACTAAGCAGTTTCTTTCTTCAAGGTAATAATGGACATGATAGTGAGGTGGACAAAGGGATGGGGGTGGGGGGTGGAGTGAGTTAGACTTTTTACTCTATTTTATTGTGTTGTATTTATGAAAAGTTTTAGTACATGAGACTTTAAAAGTGCTTTTTGAGGCTGAGCATCCCTTATGAGAAAAGTGTGATAGTGAGGACCAGTGGGAGGAATGGTGAGAGAAAGGTTGCTTTATTCTGCGTGTCAATCAATAAGTGTATTAAAAGTGATATTATGCTCTTACCACGATACCAATTCCCCAACCCCCCCCCCCCCCCCCCCACACCCCTATCACCTTTATGACTGGTTAAGCGACTTCTTAAGTATCTTGCACAATGCTGTTAAATGGACTTATAGGACTCAGCATGCTGTGAGAATTGATTCAAAAGCGATCTTTCCTTACATGCAGATGAGTCGAAAGGAAAAAATCTCAAACTGGAAATGAAAGTGTGTTAAAGCAGAATAGTAACTTTGTGCACAGTAATGCTTGTTTCCAGAGACTTACAGCACTTTTTTTTTAGTTTACGAATTTATATTGAAACTGAAACTCCTGTTAAAAGGTTAAATGTTTTGAGACTTAATTGGGTTTGCATTTCTCACAAATTCTCTATTTAAACTAAAATAACTGTTGTTACAAAATAAGTATAGATAAAAAAAAAACGGAAAAAAAAACGATGTTTCAAAATCGATTACATGCGATGCTTTGTTCATACATATAGAAAAGATGGTTACACATACACAAGACCAAAAGAAATGATATGTACACTTTAAGAACCCACCAGATATATTACGATAAAAACCAAAAACAGGGGATATAAGTTTAATCCTCCAACCTAGTAAACAGAAATATCTAATCCAGACAGATATATCGTCTCATAACATCACTTCTTTTTAGAAACAAATTCTTTCTAGTTTGGAATTCACCGAGAAAATTTGATCACAAACGAGAGATGACTGATAATAATTTAGGCAAATAGTGTTCCTCATTGTTTAAGGGGAAACATTCCATCTACTTGTAAGGGATTTTTGTCAAATTGATGGCGACTCACGGCGGATTTTTGAGTAACTAACAATCGTCAGGAAGCATGGTATATTATAGTATGTTCTGTTTTCACTACAGTTTAATTTGTACATTGCTGAAAAGCTACAAAGTTCCCACATAGGGTCACTCTTCCTTTAGTATGCTATCACACTCATTCCTAAATAGTTTATGAAGAAAGGCAACAAGAATAGAACTCCGCTAACTCAATAACCTAAAGGGCCTTTCCATTTATAGCTTGCTAGTAAGCTGAAATATTTCATGTAAACTTCAAGGCAGTATTTAATGAAGACAGATGATTTAGTCAACGCTAACTACACCAAATTAAGATGAATGCATTTTTGAGAGCTCTGTGACGGCAGAGTCGTAAGTTGGTTTGAACATTTACTATCGAATTTGTCGGTATGTAAGTTAAATCAAACCGGTGTGGGGGATTGATGACTAACAAACTTTGAAACAAATTTATGATAAAGACAGAATTTCAAATTTTTACGACAATGAATAACTTTCTCGCCTGAACCTTCTGAAGAGAACTATTCAATTCCCCCCTCCCATTTTATTGTTTTTATCTTTCATGGCTGATATTGTGGTAGAAAGCTACAGGACAGTTTTTATTTATTTATTACTTAATCCAAGGTAAGTAAATTGTAATTCTACAAAGTGACTGTTTAGAAACCAAACTGGTTGGAAACAAAAATATTTTAATGATTCCACTGGCTAAAACAAAACTCTTCATTATTATTATTATTATTATGATTATGATTATTTTTTTGTAACTCAAAATGTTAGTTATCCTAGAAATATTGGATGGCAGCTACAACACCCTTTTAAAGGTGTAATTATACTAGGCACACTTTATAGTTTAATAGCTGCCAGTATTAAACATCTTGGTGGTTGGTATCATGAAGCCAGATGAAAACAAGCCGAAACCCTTTGACCTTTTGCCAATGTGATGATGAAGAATGTGCACTAAACTGAACAAGGCCGCAAAATGCCTGCAGATGTCAGTAACCTTTACTTGTAACCGACGAAAAAGGGAACCCAAATTCGGGTGAAAGTAACAGCTATTTTCAGAAAAGATGTTAGTTTCATTAAAATTCAGAGTCCCCAGAATTACAGTTTAAGCGGGTTGAATTTGAATGACTGAAGCTGGTTATCTCTATAAAATATGCATAAACAGAAGCTCGAGGCTATTGAACTCATAAACCTCCGTGGAGGGTCGCCGAATCGGTGAATTTTAAATTTGTTAAGGCGGAGAGATTTTTCCTATTCGGGTTTCCTGTTCGACAACTGGATTTTAATTTTCGTATCACCGCATCTCTGCGTTTTCGGGGAATGTCACACTGAAATTTCTGACTACAAAATAGGCGGGTTTTTGGTTGGAGAAGTTGTAGTTATGATACTGATTATCCCTCAAAGAAAAGGTTAAAGATTAAATAATGAACAAAAGTGCATACTTGCCATACCTGTGTAGAAACAGTGAAACAGTCATTGGCAGCCATATCATGAATTCAAACTTTAATATTTAAGCTAAAAACTAACTTTACAGACAACTAAAACATTAACTTGGACATTTTTTTACCAACTTTGCATAAACATGATAATTTACCATCATCATCATCATCATCATCTCATGTTTCCTTATTTTTGACAATTCTAAGCACTACATGTGGACACATACAATGCTAGATTCTCCTACAATCATCACAACAGTCTTTTCCTACTTTCCTTCCTTATCATTTATCTTCAATTTGCAAATGTCCAAGTCGACATTAAAAACACTTAAAAAGCATAGCACGGCAAAATATTGTGGTATCTTGAGGTGAATTTAAACATAGAGCAAATGGAAGTTACATTCCAAATATAACATGCGTGCAATTACAATTCACTATAAAGCAAAAATTTACCACGCAAAAAGTTGGAACACTGTAGAACTTAGATACACACACAGTTAATCATATTTCTTCAGCAACTAATTCATCAAAGGTTAAAACAGTGATTTTTGACAGGACTTTTGTCTGTAATCCTATTTCTGGAAGATAGTGATATTTTGGTAGCTTGGTATACCAGTTCTGCAGTTTTACATTAAATTTGCTATAAATTCTTCTTTTAATAAACTACAAAGCAGAGCATTGCATTGTATTATGGTGCACCTCTACCAATGACTCATCCAATACTTTTTCTCTTCAAGGTGTTGGTGGCACTTGCCGTTACTGTGCTAGTATATATTTAGTCTGGCGAACACACCTTACATCCATAACTAATTTTGCAACAACAAACACAAAAAGGATCAAGGCATGGCTGATGTAAAATGACAATTTCACTAGTACCACTCCCAGAAGGCAAAAACAAGGTTGGGTACATTCAAGGTGATGCAATCACTTTTTCCTCTTTTTACCCCCTTTTATCCCCTTCTTCTTAATTTAGAAAAATTCTTTCATTTTCAAAACTGCAAAATCCATGGCATACCTTGAACAAGTTAGAGAGAAAGTTAAGTTTTGGAAGGAGGTTTACAAAACCCAATTCCCAAGTGAAGGTTACTCCACCAACTTTCACTGTCTTTTTACAACATACAATTCAACTTGGACAGCTCTGGCCTTAAAACATGGAAAGCAAGGGTAACCTTTTTTTAAAATCTGAACTGTTCTAAGAATTTTATCTTCATCAAGGATAAAATGACTCAAGTCAAAGCAAACTTCTTATAAGGCATAGCAAGGGGAGTTTGGAAAAATTGAAGCCAGCTAGAGCAAAATTTTAAAAGCTCTATAAGGATTAAACAAATTCTGAGCAGGACTGGGGGTACTTATGAAAATCCTCTTTCATTTGAATTACCATATATAAATCAGTCCATACAAATTTGACAAATGTCCTGTTTTAGGATACAGTAAAAGATAGTGATAATACTGGGAGGTCATTTCTGGTCAGGTGCACCATAGATATTGCAATAAAACCAAATAGCAGGCACTGTACTTACAAAGATCCAGGGATGTTTTAAGGCCTCCGTAGCAGTAATTCTCTTGGCTGGGCTTACTGTCAACATACTGTCAATAAGGTTCTTGGCTTCAGGGGTAACTGTGTCCCATTCTGGCGAAGGGTACTATCGGTAAAGAGGATGACAGTCAAAGCAGTTTCACAGAATTCTCCGTAGAGAGTTTGTTAAGTGCAACTAATTCAGCCATCTTATCAATATGTCATATCTCTATGTTTGACAAACATTATGACATCCCTCTAGTAGGGGATAGCTGTGACACATGAGCTAAAACAAACAACATATTCTATCATACCCCAAGTATCAGAAAACAGGAAGCAAAAGGTCCCCTTTCTCTTCATTGCTTCGACCAGGGACCATTTTGGATAATCAGAGACCACTTTGGGCAACATGAGACCATTTCTCCATTGTTGGAATGCATTGCAACTTTTAAAACACCAAATATCTTCACAATATGTCCTTTACATATTTCTATATTTAAAATGTATTTCATAGATAATAGTTCATAATGCCACATCCACAAGAAAACACTAAATTGGGACTAGTTGGTTGATTATTAAAAGGGGGTACATATAATATGTTCGGTATTAGGGGTCAGTGATTTTCACAAACTCTTTTTAGTTTTATGAAACACAAACTAAGTAACTGTAAACATGGAAAGGTCAACATAAATATCTGATTTTTTTCTTCACGATGTGTAAGCCTTCAAAGATGCATACTGATGAGATAATTTTTCTAATTTCAATATCATAAAACACGATGACATTGTGCCTGAATAATCTTATGGAATAGTTTTGTGTCAAAGATTTCTGTAGCACCGTTTTTTCTATGTTTTGTCACGAAAAGAAAGTGAAAAAGCATTAATTTTATAATACTGACCCAACTTGTGGAGAGGCAATGTATGCTTGAACATAAATATCACACATACTGCTCTTTGTCAGAATTATGACTAAATTCGTGAGTGAATAGAAATCTGCTCCTTGTTGAGAGTGATGCGGTTAAAAGGTTAGAGCCAATGGACTTGCGATCTAAGGATTGCAGGTTCTGTGTCAGAACTAGAAATGTACCGTTGAGCACGGCACATAATTTTACAAGGTTGCCTCTCTTCATCTGATGTATAAATGTGGACCTGCAAAGTATTAAACACACCCAATGGGATGTCCCCCAGGGGATGTCCCCCAGGGGATGTCCCCCAGGGGATGGGGATGTGGTGCACCATAGTGTCTCATGAGATACTGTTTGAATCACACACACTAACGTGTGTGGGTGTCACAAGTTACCTATCACCTGGGGTTAACTGCTGTAAAATCATGAATGTGAGAAGGCTGTGGCTTTGATACAAGATTGTAAACCTTCCCAACCCTTTTCAATCGACGGAAATGATCTCTAACGTTCTGTTTAAAAAATCTAGTCGCATGATTCCTCTCGTCAAAATGTCAGTCGATATATAAATATCGGAACACTTACATCGTACGCTCCAGACTTAATCTGTTGATACAACCTATGCTGGTCTTCATCCCAGAACGGTGGATAACCGACTAACAAGATGTAAAGGATCACACCTACGAAACAGAAAACAGTTTATAAACTTGCAGCACCAGGTTGACATTTGCAAATAAAATGAACACCTCAGTTAATGATGTTTATCAAGGAAATACATATATAGCTAACCTCCTTATACTCCTCTCACTTAGTTCTCAACTTACCTGTCATTTTATACCTGCTTCCTTCTATCACCTTGTGCAAGTTGATTTGCCTATTAATGCTTTTTGAACCGCGTCTAAAATTTCAATGAATAATTTGACATCATTTGTGGGGGTGTCAAACACTGGTGTGATTATGAAAGTAGGCCACTGAGAGAATTCATAAATATCTTAAAAACCTGGCGGTATAAAAACAGTCTTTGATCCCTGTTGCCATTTATGGTGTCAGTGGCATGTTGTCAAGCCCTCGTCAAAGACAAGCACAAAAACTTAAAATCTGAATTTCCTGTTGATTTGAGGATTTTGCATTATTCAGAACAAGTGAAGTCACCTTTCACACATAACTTGGCTGGTCACCCTCTCAGACAAAATCAGAGATTTATGTGCTTGCAACTGATTCGATTGCTGGCTGCTGTGTATAAGCTAGAAGTATTCTGTTTAAACTAATGCATTAAAAGTATTGTCTCACACTTGTTTAATTTCATGAAATTTCTTTTCCAAACCTGTTTGGGGTCAATATACTGATTCTGATGTGAGCTAGGTAGACCAAAGTAACATGCTACAGCTGGTATAGTACTTTTCCTTTCAGAATGGCAAAACTTGATTTTGGCAAATATAAAGAAACTGCAAACACCTTGAAACAATGAAGCATTTTTAATTGTTCATAGCACAAAAAATAGACCCCCCCCCCCCGAAACCACTTCTGCATTCATCATAACATAGGGATAACATATTTTCACATAATTTCTGAAAATAATTAAACAAATCAAACATAATATTAAAAATAAGAATTGGTTTGAGAAAGGTTGACTAGCTCAGTGGCTGTTCGCACTGCATGCTCACTATACTGCAATAATACAAGCAGTACAGTACAGGGCAGTGTGCTGTATTGTACCTGTACATATCACTGGCAGTCACCATGGACTGATAACAGTATCTGCCAACGCAGTGCAAATTAGTACAGTGCAAATATATTGTAACTGTACTGACTGGCAGTGACTCTGGACTGATAACCATA
>KN885749.1:53543-69436 GCA_000934455.1 Apostichopus parvimensis | reverse complement strand
TACTATGACTGGCAGTGACTCTGGACTGATAACCATAGTTTGCCAATGCAGTGTAAAGCAGTACAGTGCACATGTATAGCACCCACTACAATGTAAACACATGAATATATCACTCTTAAGTCTCTCTCCAAACAGAAGAAAACAATGCACAAAATCAGCAATTTATTTTCATTTGTGGTCACAATGATACAGGACCATAATCTGTGACATACTCTACTGATCACCAGCAAGAATACTTTAGTAACCTTAACACACTTTACATAATGACTTCATCAATGTGTTCATAGATAGGTTCAGCATGACATGGGACTTTTCCATCTAAGAAACCACAAATGTTAAACCTACCACAGGCCCAGATATCCACAGGTTTACCATAGTGTTCCCTATGCAAGACCTCGGGAGACAGATACCCTGGAGTACCAGCAAACCCTAAAATAAAGAAAAGATAAATACAAGAATTTTACAACATAGCAACATTTTTTGAGACTACAACAAATGAGCATACTGCAGCTGTCACCATAGTGGAGGCATGCTTTAATTTGTCCATACATTTAAAGAAGCTTGAAACTGTTTGAAGGAATATGGCAAAAAACTGTACATTACAAATCATCTAACTGAATATTAACATATGAAGCTTAAGGAAACTCTTAAACTATGAGGAGCAATGGAGCTGCAGTATACAATCTACAACCATGTCTGCTGTTATTAACCAATTAGACCACATGTTGGTCGCTACCCTTTATAGTGTTGCCAAAATATTACAAGGGTCGCCAATGTAAAATCGGAAGAAAGAGAAATAATTGCCAATATTTTTCTAAGGATAGAAAAATGGGGATTCCGGTCTCTACCAACACTTGATAACGATCTTCATTTACTTGATAAGGAAGATTTATCTAGCCGCCGATGATCTTTTTTGAGGCAATACACAAACGGCTGATCGGTAGGGCGTTTCGTTTTCTTTTTATGAATTGGAATTGGAGCAGACGACAGGAGAGGAGGTTTTCAGACTTAAGGATGGTTAGATGGACATGAAAGGAATGGAGAGGAGGAACTGCGCCGGAGTATGTAAGGGCGGGGCAGCAGCTATGACAAGAAAGAAGGCCGGAGTCGTGAAACAAACATTAGAGAAAGCACCGGAAGCAAAGTGGATCCATTGCTATCTACGCCGAGAGAACTGAGCCACTAAGAAAATATAGCAACCTCTCTCAGAAGTGATGAGCCAGGCTGCCAAGATAATTATCATTATCAAAAAAGGTGCTCAGAACTCGCAATTGTTTGAGCAACTATTCAAACGAGTAGAGTAAGGCCACGTCCAGATTCTATATTTCAGCCAAGTCGCTGGTTGTTGAGGGGAAAAGCATTGAACGGATTGGTTGAGCTGTGAAGATAATTATCTTTATTCAAAAACAGTCCTCGGAACTCGCATTTGTTTGAGCAATTATACGAACGAGTGGAGTCAGATCACGTCCGGCTTCTATATTTCAGCGAAGCTTGTTGACGGGGAAAGCATTGAGCGGATTGGTCGAGCTGCATCAGGAAGTTGAGGAATTCATCCGGGAGGGAATTTCTCCAGTAGCAACATTTGTGTGATAAGTCCATTGTTTTGTTTCATTTGTGTGAATGCCACAGATTTAGACAACAGCACCAGTGAAACATTTAGCCAAGTCTGAGTGTTAGTGAAACTTGCAAAGTACAGATTGCACCCCTGCAATTCCTATCCCTGTCCCCTCACCTGATGTCCAACAATCTCACAAACTGACAGATAGTCAGATGGGTATAGGTATAAGGTGACTACAGTTTGTCAAGAATGGCTTGACCTTGTCTCACTCTCCCCCCCCCTTCCCCCCTGCCATTTCTCATTTGCTATAATTGTGCCATGTGACCGAACCAGTGGCTTTTTAAAGCTTTCGTTGAAATCTATGTAACACTTCAAAGAGATTGCCTTTGGTGTGAAAAAGCAACCTTTTAATACCAGGACCAAAGAAAAACAGAATAGCATGACAGAATGATCAGGCTATGGTTTTTCACTATCTAGTAGTATCCTTCAAACATTTAAAACTAACCTCATGATGATGTTGTTTCTTTTCTTCCCTATACAGTTACCATGATATTGGTTCTAGTATATCATTTACACTAAGCCTAAAACCAGGAAAGAACAAACATGACTTGTTATTGCCATAGCTACAGCATTTCATTACAAACTGTGGAAAGGAGACGGTCATATCAATTTCCCTTGACCAGCAAATAATCACTACTCTAACAATCTCAATTTCAAAAAGGTAAGTATGATGCTGAGAGGGCTGCAGCTTCCACAGCCAGGCTGCATAGGACACAATCTTTTGTGTTCTGCACCTTAACACAATAGACATTGCAGATCTGCAGAGATAATCCCTATTATTTGATACTGAGTCATCCTAGCAGCACTTTTTGACACTATGCCTTAAAATCTGAAACACTGGGTCATCAATCTTTCCTCCTCCCGCCCTCATTAGCCTCAAATATTAGAGGATTTCTGAGATGGAATAAACCCATCACAAATCCCATGAACTTACAATGTCAATCTATCACAATGTTACATGTATCCATATACATACATCTTGCTGCACCATGCAAGTTGCTTTTATCAGATTTTATGTTGCTAACATGAGGATAGCGTCTTTTGAAAACTATTTGCAGATAATTTACAAACCTTTTGACATGATTATTGTACCTAAGAGTTTTGGTGCGTGACAGTGAGTTTGGAGAAAGCCTACCATATGTAGCCTACTGAAAAGATGGCTCCTAGCTGTTTCACAGACTGAGAAGAAACTAACCTCACATTGCAAACCTACTGGGCAAATCCTACAGTACATGTAAACTATATAGATACTGCCAAACACAAAATTGCTTGCAATACCATCAGATTTTATTGCTGGTTAGATTTAGGTCCACACTACATAAACCACTGAGGCACTGCTATCATGCATCATTGATCTACAGTCCCCATGGCAACGATGGGTTCAAACTCTGGATGTCCTTTTCGTTGAATTTGAGACTTATGTACGGAAGTCACTCTGGGAAACTTACTATGTACTGCTATACTCAGAGTTGTTAACAGAATTAGTATCAGAGTTTAGTATCAGTTCTCTATTTAAGTGTCTTCATTATTTGTGAAATCTCACCTTTAACTTACGTTTGCAAAAGACCACATTAGAGCACGTACTCTTCATTGTACATGGAAATAATATTCATATTAATTTATTAAACGTTTGACTGTAAACTTGATTGCTACCCTTACTTTGTTCGTTGCACAATAACAACAACAAGAAAAGCGCCAAATTAAAGTTCCTTTGACCTTCGCAATTAATACCACAGCGATGATAGCTGTGAGAATTCACACTTTTCAATCATTAAATAGCAAATTTGGTTTTGAAAACATCATCTGTAAAGAACAAATTCCACCTTGAAAGGTGGAACTGTGGCGTGATGCGGAACTTCATTAATGTTGGGGACTCTTTGACAAAGTAATCATCAGATACAATCACGACATTGAAGACAACAACGAAAACTGGATGAGGACGAGACATTTAAGAAAGATAGTGAGGATAAACTAAATCACATCTTTGCAAATACCATGCCACTTGATGATAAAGAATAAAATTGTTGTTGTTTAAAAAGGAGTCAAGAGGTTGTTCATATGAATTATAGATATTAACCCAAATATTACAATAATAATAATAATACTTCACCAAAGCATTTATCTGCATATGTCTGATTACAGGTTGAAGAGAAATTCCATTTGAAACTTACCACAAGCCCTCGAAATTTTAAAACAGTAAGAACATGTTTGCGACATCACAGATTCACTGTTTGTCTAGTACTGTCAAAATTATTTCTAGGGCCTCTACTGCTGGTCCTTTTTTCCAAAAACCAAACACCCTTCCTAGCATATTATAGTGTAACATATTTCATATCATTCACTTACATTAATGTAGTGTCATTAAATATATGTATACTAATGTGCCTTAACACTCTGGAACATTAGAGCAGTCAAACAAAGTATAATTAACCAAATGAAGAGAATTAAAAGCATTTTCTGGTGGCTCAAGTTGATTGCTGAACAACATTGCCAAAAATTTTCTGAATCTAACTCTGTAAACCACATCCTCATTTTGTGATATATTTTGTAATTGCATCTGGCAACAGCAGAATGGATGATGTCATCAGGGCACTTCAGCTGAAAATGTTTTTATTTTTCCTAATAATTTGTCAATCATTTATTCACATGAGCTAGGGCAAGAAACACAAAAAAGATACATTTTGATGAAATTTTAAGTACAGAGACTGACAGCTATGCAAACATTCCAAATGTATCAGGTTTCACAGACAAATCAACAAGAATATCATAATAGGCTGTACTAAAGCTTCCAAAGACGATATCACAGACCCCCTACTGTGATCAAACTTCCTGGATTAGTTGAAGGATTAGCCAGTCAAAATAGGTTACATTTAATCAAACATATCTCGAGTTAGGGGCACGATATTGAGATGGAGGTTTCAACTAGAAGTGTGGAATAATTTTCTCTTCCAAAAAAGTTTCACATTGTTTGTGACTCTCCCTCTCTTTGTATTTTCAAGAGACAACTTAAAACATTTCTGTTTGATTCCTAGTTTCTTTTTTTCCTTGGTTTCCTTTGTCTCTTTCCTACTTTGTAAAGCGCTTTGAAATGTATTAAGCGCTATATAAATGTAATTTATTATTATTATTATTACTTGTGACCAGAATACCCCTTTAACTGTGCTAAAAACAGTCAGTACATAATCAATAGGGTTGAAAGGCTCACTCCCCTTTACTTCAAGTTATTTACTCGACTTTAAATCTGGGAATAAGTCAATTTTCATCACAGCTAGTGGATTGACACAATACAAGTCTCAATCAGTGTAAGGAATTTTGAACGGCAAAATCTTCTTTGGGGTGTTTTTGAATTATTATTTCAACACCTATACATTTGACAAATGAGTATCTGTACAGTGTTTCTTTATGGGTACAACGTGGTCCAACTAGGTTGAATATATGGACACAGAGTGAACCTGTGACGTCACAATTATATTAGTATGCTTTAAACAAAAATTATTAGGTGGGAGTGTGGCTGGAGGGGGGGTTGAGGTTGTTTACATATGTCATTTTCTCTTAACCTGCTATTCATATAAAAGTACATGCTTTGGGTGAAGTGCTGTTCTGAATTTGTCGGTATTAATCGGATAGAATAACCGGAGTGTCCTCTACATTTTTCTTTTCCTTTGTTTGCTAACTGAACACAAGTCTTTGGCAGCATGTGCTGCTGTGCAATATCCAATCAATAACCAAGAGCTACGTACAGTCAACAGTATTTACAGATCTATACATCAAGTACACACATCTACTGTATCTTGTCCTCTTCGAACCACCAGAGAGATGGATTTATCAATCTGATATTAGCAAATAACCAAGCTGTTACATAAATGTTGCAATCTTTACAGATCCTTAGTATCATGGCAAATTCATCACTTTGTACACAATTCTCCTCCTCTTAAAGAGGTTGGAAAAGGATAAAATCCAAATTATTCTCATAAACACTTCAGAATGACTTATATGCAATACAGGGCGTATGCATACTTTGAGAGATTTAAGCCTTGTTGACAGTTATCTTTCTTGCCATAATCTGTTGCATGCACACTTGTTGCTATGACAACATAGCATAAACCAGGGCAGATTGTACATTAGCACTGTGTAACAACCATGTCACATAAACTGTTTACTGTATGTAAGGTTTTGATGCCTGTCATGCAATCAGTCACTCGAGATATTATGGAGAAAAGGGAGGATTAAAGAAAAGCACTGTTTGTCAGACTATTCTTTGTGAAAGGTTTCCGTTGAGTAAGATTTAATGAAATTTGCATTTTTGGGTTGGGCTGTAACTTTGAACAATTCCGAATATGGAAAGGAGTATTAGTATGTAATTGTAAACCCATCAATCAAAACTAGGAGATCTATTTGCAACAACAGTTTGACTGTTCATTGCTGGCCACTTTTTATACTTTTAGTTCAATAGAGAATCTTTTGTGTCTCACAAATTTAGTGTACTGTTCTACTTCTACATAACTTGCACACCTTTGAGGAATATTGCCCTGCCACCCCCCCCCCCCCCCTCCCACATTAAGACCCCAGACTTTTGATAACTATTGAAAATAATTAACCCATCGGTACAGTTTTAGTTTGCCTCCTTCCCTCTCTCCATTCCCATAACTGACTAATCACTACCTAAGCTAACACTACCACAAGTACACACAAGGCAAGTTGAAAATGATCTGCCATAAGCTTACATATAAACGAACATCAGGAACACAAGCAGCTCTGAGAAAAAGGCTTTCATTTTACTTGTTAATAATATAACGTTACTTTCCTATCAATTGATAGCCCGATAAAGAGAAATGTGGAGAGTTACGAATGGATGGTTCCAATAAAATATTTATCATAAGCACTTCACTTCAGCCATTACTAATTTAAATTCATTAAGGTGTCTTTAAAGCAAATGAAGCAGTACAAGTGCCTGTTGGGGATAGTCTTGTCGTGTGTGTTTCGGTGTCTTTGGGAAGTTCATGTTGAAAAGTACAATGCATTGAATGTATCGTTATCATGATTTCAGATCCTAAGTCATTAGCCATGATGTTCTTTGTGTACTGGATGATGACGTTGCCAGGGTAACAACATAGTTGACTTATCAAACATATTCAGCAAAGCTAAAACGTGTGTGACCCAACATGAGGGATTAGCATGGGAGAAGTGGGTAGATAGGATGGGTTCAGGTGGGGTGGGGGTGGGGGAGACTGATGAGGTGAAGTGATTGAGATCTAGGGATCAACATGACTAGTTCCCAATGGCTCAGCGGCCAGAAATAATCACCATATTTACTTTTGGATATTCTTGAAATAATTTGTATTTAAACTAAATTTAACATATGTTAATAAGAAGACTATATTAGTAATATCTTGACATTTCTTTTTGTAAAAGCTAGACCCTTGTTTTAAATATATTAGCATAACAGACCAGAAAAATTTCTGAAAATGTGTTTGGTTAATGAAGTAAGTTACAATTCCAATGAGAAAGTGCAGCATTTTGTCCAATTTTTTTCAGATGCCTACCATGCCAAGACATCTGCTCGCCAGAGACCTCTACCGCCAGACCAAAATCAGCTAACTTCACGACAGCATTCTTGCTTTTGCTGGACAACAGGAGGTTCTCGGGCTGCCAAAATGAAAAGAGACATGAATGTTAACACAAGATGCAAACCTTACAAACTTACCAACTTGGTGGTGGAGTTTCATTTAGCATTCAACTACAAAAAAAGTTAATCAAAAAGACAATCTATACATTAACTGTTTATAGCAACCATGGTCCTGCCCTATTCTAAGCTTTCAGAAAGAAATTAAAATTTGCTTTATTCAAGCTAAATCAACAGATGAGTGTACTTTTCAAGAGCTGTACGAAAGACCAGTCAAACATTGATTACATTCAAATATAGTTATTGATCTCAACAGGTGAAACTGTGGCTACAAGGTTGACAAATGAAACAATGGAATCATCGTTAAAAATTACTGAAATATAGAGTATGTATACTACTGTTCAATCAATGTTTCACGATGATACAGCCTCAATTGGTTGAATGAACAAACCACATGTTAAACATTGGCATAATGTATCATGTATGATATGCTTTATCAGTGTCCTTAAAAGTGACAATAAAGCCTGTTCCCTAGCAACAGCACACTTTCTTTATACCCTCCAAAACAGTACGTTACCCGGGATTTAAGCACGGTTATAAAGAAAGTAATCCACTACTGCAAAAAATAATGGCTATCGGGAATGTCACATGACATCATATCAGCCAATCAGAGCCAAGAATGAAATTAACAGCTAGAATAGGGTTATATTATCACATATAAATTTTAAACAAATAAACACATAGGTCACATTAGGGATCAAATGTTAAGAAAGAAGGAAGTACCTGATTCTATTTAAGTATTGTCAGTCAGATTACAGCCAGGGCACAACAACAACCCAAAACCAATTCACTGTACTGATACAACCTCTGTCACAGTCCCAATACAGTGAGACTGTGACCAGTGATTATGAAGATCTTGTACCATAAACCTACTGTATGAATACCTCATTCTCAGGGGGGTAGGAGCCAGGGGTCACTGGGGTTTCCAAAATAGCAAATGTGCCCTACTGGCAAATAAAATGTGCCCCTTTGATGAAGAACTGTCTTTTGGATATCTTAAGCCTTTGTTAATTTTAATATTTAATTTTAATTATTTATTTTTAGTCTTAACATGCTATTTTTAAAATGGCATCCCATATCTTTTTGTAGCACGGTAAACAATAAACAATCTATATATTTAAGTGATATGGCCGGTGTGTTTCGGTTTATAGCATAACGAGTGGTGGTTGTGGAATGAGAAAGTGCCCCTCTGATGTTGTGCCCCCCACTTTTTGGGAGCTTCCTACCCCCTGCTCATTATGATTGGTTGGTTATTATTCAATAATTCGTCTTCTTCAAATCTCCACATTCTTTCTTCGTTTTTGGTTTACTGACTTCAATAAAAATTTACACAAAGATGCGATGCATTTTGGGATACCGTGAAAAGCTATGGGTTTCATTTGGGCATCGGTGGTAAATTTCGGAGCAGTCCCAGGTCACTGCTATCCAATTTATCTTGTCACAATGGAAGTCCTCCCTTACTTAGATCTATGAACTATAAGGATACATACACATCATTACTGTTAGTATGTAATCTTCCTCAATAGAAGAAGCAAACTTGCAGTGTTAGCTTGGTTGACATTTAACGATAATCTTAGAGGACTCCACTCAGGTAGGAAATAGAAGAGTTTAAATGGTACATTCAGCCAACTTTTGACAGGTTAATGATGTGCAGACACCCTTTGATTTGACATTTAGAGCCAAGTGAGGATAGTGGATACTTCCAACGTTCCAATCCTTCTTCATGTCGCCATCAATTTCATACTTATGAAATTTGGACGCAATATAGAATGAAAAGATATTTGGTGCGGATGGAGGCAGCACCTAGGGATGAATTTACACTTACTAAGCTGTTTGGTACTCTCCCCCTATGGAAACAATAGACCAATTTCTCCAAATAATGTTACAGAAATCAATTTCAGCTTTATATAACAGGAATCCATGTCACCCCTATGCTCACATCCCAGGCTTACAATGACCCCCCCCCCCCCCCCCTTCCTATTCTACCTGACAAGAAATAGGAAACAGCATCTTCCTTCCACTGTGGCTACACTGTTTATTATAATGTAAGTACAAGTGCCATTCTAGTAATTAGTGTTTGTAATGTATTAATACTACTGTATACCTAATTGGGCAAAACTACCCGCAGGATTCAAACAAAACATTTGAAAATTAAATTAAGTTCATTTGACTTGGTTCCTCACAGTCTCCTGTATTGCCCTATTTTACCTTCTTTGACAAAAAGAAGTGTCTTTTCATTCAGTTCTATATCTGTTCAAATTTCTCAAATTGTAAGCACAGAACCTAAATCATTTGCTATTGTGAGAAAAAGGAGTGTCTCATTGTAACTTCCACTGTGCTAGCAATCATTGGGCATGTTTTTCACATAATCTAGACATTGAACCCTAGTCTAATGATAAGACAATGGAATTGATAGGTTGCTACCTAAACCACACTCTACTCTACTGCCCCTCCCCCTCCCTCTCTACCCAATCCAGAGTATTTGCAGATATTCAACAGTCCTAACTATAGCAACACTCACTTGCTGATAACAAACAGGTATGCATCAACAGACAAGTGGTTTAGCAGCAACTTTCCTGTTGCCATGGTTATATCTTCATTTTTGACAAGCATTCGAGTTCACATCCTTTTAAGGAGAGGCACATTTTGTATCATTCTGACTTCTGACATCCGGATTTGATTGCTTTTTTGCAAGTCCTTTGATGTTTATTTGAAGTACTGACTTCCAGCGGGTTGATTAATGGAGAACACGCAGTGCTGATAAATGAAAGGATAAAATGCTACTAGGCTGTACGGTGCAGAATTAGAATCAAAAGCAAATTCATTTGGTTTAGCTCTTAAATATTCAACACAATTATCTGCAAATTTAGGTGTTTATCAATGCCAAATAAAAAGTGTTATTTACACTTCAACAGTTTGGAATCTCAATGAAGTTTCTGTTATTGCTACTGTATCGCATCGCATCATTCTGTATGGTATTGTATTGTATGTATTGCATTGCATTGCATTGTATGATTATCAGAGCTGTCATAGGCGTAGGAGGCAGGGGGGGGTGGGGTTGCTGCAGCCCCCCCAATATTTTGGTGAAAATTCGGGCAATATGCTGAGAATTTTTCGGGCAACTACTGAAAGAAGAAGAATTTGCAATGTGTTTTTCAATGGTTAAACTGATATTATTATTATTGTTACGACTTCCCCAATAATTATAACCAATATGGAAGGGTAATAACACGGAAAATATAACCAAAAAAAACGTTCAACATCTTAATGTGCATATCATATAGGCATTTCTCGGTTATTTGCATGTGATGTAATAACCGATGAATGCCTATAAGATATGTACATTAAGATGTTGAGCGCGTGCGGGGCGCGCAAAAAACTTTGGTTATATTTTTCGGGCAAGTCATTACAGCCCCCCTAAATCAAATTAGGCTCCTACGCCTATGAGAGCTGTTTTGGTATAAAGTGTAGTGTCTAAGTTATGTCCTGTACACTGTGTATAAGATACACCTTTTATCCCAACTCAATGAGCCATTTCAGAGTGGCCCACTGTCCACCATCCCCTGCCCCAAATTTTGTAATTAATGATAACCCTACATGAACAGCCTATGAAACCAACATTGCTTTTCAAGTTCAAATATCATCAGCAAGCTCACTCCACCCCCCCCCCCCCTCCTCCCCTCCTACCTCCACCCTTCTCCCTCCATTTGAAAATCCACCCTTTAGTAAGACTGCCGTTCATTTTTCGCCACTGGCCACTTCTGCACCTTTCAAGGTTATTAGTCTGGAACATTAGCCTTTGTGTTACGTAATCAATTCGCCAAGACTAGCAAAGGGAATGAGCATAGAAAAGTTACTTCCTCAGCTCAAATTTCCCCCGATCTACTGCAAGAGCCTATTGAAATGCCCAAGGCAGGTAAACGTTTATGGCAGTGGTATTAATGGGCGCAATTTCAAATGCCTCCACCCTCCTTCCCCCCCCCCCCTCCCATTCTCATATTTACCTTCAAGTCTCTGTGGACTATACAGTTTTTGTGGCAATGTTCCACACTCTCTAGGATTTGTTGGATGCAGTGGCTTGCATCGGCTTCGCTGTAGTACTCCCTGGCGACGATATCTTCGAACAACTCACCACCGGTAACTCTGCATAAAAACAAAACAGGACATTGACATGCTTTTAATGAGCCTCTAATGTTGCTATTTGTATTGGGAAATGCTTTGATTTACGACTTCCAAAGCCTTTTAAAAACAAATCTGCCAATGAATCAATAGATATGTTCTTCCTGACCATTTGATTCGGCAGCAGAATGGATATTTCAGAGTTTGCAAAGATACCACATTTTTGTCAATTTCACAAAGATATCAGGTTCAGTGAATGTGAACAAGAAAACCTGTGCAAAGAAGAAGATGTAATCTGATAGAGTTCACTAAAGGTCAAAACAAAATATCTGATACCATTCTTGGATCCACTGAACTCCTGAATGATAACATATATCCAATAATCAGGATATGAAAGACATTTGTCCAGTAATACATACATTAACCCATTCAAAGTCCTTGTTTCTGCTGCTTCTTACCTTGGCGCTATTATCCCCATTCCAGCTACTCTTGAGATTTTTGGGAAAATACATTGTAAACATAGCGTTTCCGCTAGTTTACAGTGGTCATCACTCGATAGCGTACAAATCTTTATAACGACTGTTAAATTTGCCCTTCGATATCAAACGTACACTGATTTTCTCAAAGTTTCACGTCTCTAAACAATGTCCAGCCAGGGGCAGTACACTCAAATGACGCCAACCTTAATACTACGTCCACTCAGAATAGGACACTGCTGATTAGAATTGTCTCCGCCCAAAGAAAATATATCGATCCTCTCTCCCAAATTTTGGTTTGGAGGTGCAATTAGCTTAGAGTTTCGTCATACTTGTTGTTCTGTGTCTTGCAGCCTGGAGGTGTAAACTAGATCACGTCCAACTTTCTACCAAATTATCCCAAAAAAGGCAAATATCTGGTGATTTCCCATGTGGGAAAAATCATGCTCTCCTTTTTTTCCCCTGGATATGAGGAGCAACGCTTGAAAGAAAAAGGTATAATATCCCACCTACTTGACTTCCCCTGAATTTAATTTTTGCAATGTGGATGATAATCACTGTGAAATGATTAAAATGCATTAATTGATTCTTCGTTAGGAAAAAACAACCCTTGTGCAAACTTGCTCAAGAATAGCTGTGAAAAAAAAAATGGCCTTGCCTTGTTCTGAGTCAAGGAAATTGGAGTTTGAAACTTGACTGAGGAAATGCCTTGAAATCCTTTAAAAAATTAAAGGAATTTAAGGACACCTGTCTGACTATTAAGAGGGCTTTAATGCTACATTAAGCAAATTCATGTTCTTGTGCTTTTGAATTCAATCTACATCATTCAGTTGAAGAAATCATCCAATTTGCCTTTTTTTTTTCTGTCGCATCATGAGTTAGTTCTTCATACTCTGTATCATCAACCTTTGCATTTCTTTCACTCAATATTATTACATTAGTCTAAAAGCAAACTTGCCATCTAATACAAGGCTTGAGTATTGCCCTACGGGCAAATCAATTGTTACAACATATGCAGTTGCATAAGATGATAGTTAAGCCATCACTCTTGGCTTGATATGTGATAACTTCAACATGTACTATATATAGTGATCATACTGATCACAAGTCATGTTGCTATAAACTTTTAATGCTCATGACATTCACTTGTAAAATCTAACCAATCTCAGCAAGAGGCTAACGAAAAGAAACGAACAAGTCTGTGGATCAAACAGGCCTGCAGACTATGACACCTAATGTTAACCTGCTAGTAGCCTATCAAACAGGCCTATACATGATGACACATAAATGTAAACCTGCTATGAAACAGGCCTACACACAATGACACCTAAGTGTAAACCTGTTAGTAGCCCATCAAACAGGCCTATACACAATGACACCTAAATGTAAACCTGCTAGTACCCTCCTATCAAACAGGCCTAAACACACATAAATGTAAACCTGCTATGAAACAGGCCTACACACAATGACACCTAAGTGTAAACCTGTTAGTAGCCCATCAAACAGGCCTATACACAATGACACCTAAATGTAAACCTGCTAGTACCCTCCTATCAAACAGGCCTAAACACAATGACATATAAATGTAAACCTGCTAGTACCCTATCAAACAGGCCTACACACATTGACACCTAATGTAAACTGTACAATCACCCCAACAAAGCCTGAGGCATTCTTGTATGGCCTATCCAGCTGCTGTTTTAAACAACATTATCTCTTCAATATCATCTTTCACGGAAGGAGATGACACAATCTTAACAGTTAGCCAAACTGTAGGGTAATGCAATAGTCTTCCAAACAGCACCCAACTGAGTGATGGCAATTCGCTCACTTCATACTGTAGGTTTTCACCCATTAACTATGTAGATAAGTTAGTAGTGCTTTCAAGCAGACACATCGTCAACACAGTGTTTTATTCTCATGTGTTGAAAGTTCTTAATATTTTTAAATTTGATCAAGAAATATCATAATAATATAGGATATAATGAAAACAACATATGATGAAAGTCACCATTTGTTGTCCCGCTCTACAGTCCTGATGGTCTCAAATGACCGGTTTTAAATGACCAGTCTTAACTAATCTGTTTGCTTGCTTGGTTGATTGATGAGGGAGATAAAAGGATGGAAACTGGGGTGTTGCTATCTGCTACACTGAGAGAGTACTTTATTAAGCAATTTCAAACAGAGAAACTGACATTACCTTATTTGTTTGAACATTTTTTCAACTGGCATGTTGGCATAATTTACTAAACCCTAGTTTATACTAATAACGGAATGTGAAACTAAATTGAGAATAAATCTCAAGTTTCTAGATCTATGTGATATTGTACTGGATTTTCACAGTAACGTAAGAATGTAACATTAAGAATCAAACCAAACTCGGAATCAGCAGCTTTATGTTGACATCAAAATAACAAAGCCAAGCGGTCAAGGGTATCAAAATAATAAGATTGATGCAATTAATTCTGAGGAGTATTAGTCTCATTAAAATAATACATGCATGGCTTGCTCAATTCTACAAAAGGTCGTACAATTCTTTCTCCCAACTCTCAAAGTCTCTAGACCGAGATAAACTTCTTTAAAAACATCTCCAAACCTTGGTTCCTTGAATGGCAGTTCTATATTTGTAAGTCAGCGAGCTTATTTGTGGCAAATATTGCTTTTTTTTTGTTTTTTCCCCAAGGACAGGACTGACGAGATTCAAGTGGTTATTAAAGAAAATTATAAACGTAATTATAGGAAGGTCTCCATAAAGGTAAAATTCAAACGACCAAAGAGAGGGAGCAGTGATGCCACAATCTTCAAATGTTACCGATGCTTATAGGCTGGGTGGATTAAAGACATGTTGACAAGAGACAGGAAAGGGATAAGAGAAGAAAGCAGGTATTTTTACATGTCTAGTATTAAAGGCATTGAAGACTCGCCCCAAACGATGTGCGGCCATCTGAGAAAGTTAACTTTCTGTTGCTTGCAAGTGACGTTTTGGTCGTGTCGCTACAAAATGCAGACAGTAATGAAACGTGATACCTTGTTATCTTTTTCTGGACCTGAGATGTCCATGGCTGTATCGTTTATACACTGTGCTGTGGGTATTGACCGCAGCTGAATGTACTGGCTGTACACTAGTGTCTAATTACCAACGGTAGCAAGCTGTGTGTGTATTTTCTGGGATCGATGGTGGTGTCTAACACTTCTGTTACACCTCATTTGAGACTAGGTCAGATTACCGGCATGAGACGTTTCTTTGTGCACCAGTCTTCACACCCTTTAAGGTTTAGACGTATATTAACAATTTCCTTTACAACCTAAATCATGTCACAATGTGACCGATGGTGGAACTTAATACTGGCATTGTTTTTAACATCAACAGTGATAATTACCACAAATATGAAGATTTAAAAAAAAATTCCTACTTTCACCCCCACAGACAACCAGTATCTTGATTTTATCAAGCATCACACAAAGTAATGCATTTTGACTGTGCAAGGAACAACATTCATGAAACAGAAGGAAAATGATAACGTTTTCCCTCATAATTTTGGGTTTCATATGAGTGTCTTCTCTCGAGCTATTACATTATTTTCGAGCGAAAAGGTCCAAGTAAAGTTTTCTCATGCATAAACTAATCAAGATGACTGTCGATATACTTAACAAACAGAATTGCAATTCACAGGAGAGGTTGCACTGATGTAATATTCCCCTCCAGCCTTCCATCATATACTGCGATTTCTCTCTAAGAGGCCCTGCATCAATTTGTTTTATAGAACTTTATAATTCATATTCCAAATATTCCTACTTTGGATTTTTTTTTTCTTATTTCTGTTTCCTTCACAGGTTTGAAATTGAAAAATTTCACAGGTTGTTTCTGAGTCATCACCACCACCATGGCAGGATGAGTTCTGCCAAGGGAGGGAGATCTTATCAATTCATTGCAAATGCAGGTGTTTGAAACAACTGGCCAGGTAAAGATAACTGGGCCTCCATAAGCAATTAAAGA
>KN885749.1:22321-32927 GCA_000934455.1 Apostichopus parvimensis | reverse complement strand
GTATTACCTATCTGGTAAAACACCAGCAGGGTGCGTGGGTATTAGCAAATACCGGTATACCCGCTGACGAATACCTGGTATTACCTATCTGGTAACACACCAGCTGGGTGCGTCGGTATTATCAAATACTGGTTTACCCGCTGACGAATACCTGGTATTACCTATCTGGTAACACACCGGCAGGGTGCGTCGGTATTAGCAAGTACCGGTATATACCCACTGACCAATACCTGGTATTACCTATCTGGTAAACACGACAGGCTTTATGCAAATCAAACATAATGCTTGCAGGGCTTCTGAATGGTATATTCCTATAGAGGGCGCAGTATCCTTGGAGATGGGGGTCATTGGGGGGGAAGGGGTGTAATGCAAGAATGTCACTAGTTTAAAGGGTTGGATCAGAGTGTGTATAAATTTAAGGAGACACGTAAGACAGGAATGAAATAAATTCAGCTAAAAACTTCAATAGCTTACAAAAGGAACATAATAATAAATTTGTTTACACAAAGAAATCTTGCAAATTTGAAAGTTCCTGGTTACTATTATATCTTCAGTGACAGTTCATGAATACTTGTAGGTCAAGTAGAGTTTACAGCATATACACAAAGCCTATCTACTCACTCATCCCTATCACATTTCAGTTTTCTTCGAAAAAGCCTTTCTATACTCCAAAAACAAACTAAAAATAAATACCTTTCCTTCCTTCCTTTTAGCACAGTTAGTTTCCTCATGATTCCTCATGACAAAAAGTGTTTGCACGTGTACTGTACCCAGCTGATTAACTTTCAGTTGGTGAAAAAATAGAGGAAGATGGCTTTATGTGATATTGAAAGTTTAAACTTTTGAATATAACTCTGAGGGTTTACAAATATTGCCCCCTCCCCCCCCCCCCCCCCGCCTCAATGCAAAATGGCTGCTCTCTTCGTACAACTTTCTAGACTTGTAGAAAGGTTAAGTTTGAAAAGAACTGTTGATGTTAAGAAAATTTCCACGACCAGTTCTTCCTTAAAAGTTGCAGAAAGGTGGGCGAGGAATTTTTTTTTTTTTTTAATGTGTGGCATGCAACTCATAAAGTTCGTGTTGGTGTTGTTCTGATTTAATTAATTGTTTTCTAAATAAATGATTTCAGTGTGAGGTACTTACAGTAATAATTCTAGTTTCTGGCCTTGTCAAACCACATTAACAACTGCATCAATAAAAACTGAGGATTCCAAAATTTGAGAATTTTGATTCATCTTTCACCTGTTTCCTATATCTATGCCATTGGCACTGTAAAATTCAATATGTTAATTACGATCGGAGTACATCTGACACCAGTGTCTAAGCTTGAATAACCATACGCATCCACTGTCCGATTGTCAACATATTCCTGACTTGGACCAATAATACATAAAGCAGAAATTTAATTAAAGACCAAAACGAATATACTGTTACTGTATTCGTTTATAGTCATATCGTAATTGCTCGAGCATGCTGGCCGTGTCTGCTCAATATTACTTCTTGTAGATAGCAGATGGCCAATATTTATCTTAAAATTTAACTCACTCAGCGTTTACACCTTAAGTTACAAATTATGTCAAATCAACAGAGAATTATTAACCATCACTTCATCACCTAAGAAGGGGAATCACTTCTGTTTTATTTTAAAGGGACCTATCGATCGTTGTTTCTACAGAGCTATGATAGGCAAGATAAACTCAGAATGTTGCTAAGATATAATTTGGAAATTTAGTATCAAAATGATGAAAGTGATATTAAAATCAAATCGTACATTAACATCATTACACTGACAAATAAAGGACATATGGGATGGGGAGTGAGTAAAATAAGTAACAGTCAAAATTTGCTTTGAGAAAGAATTATCAAAAGAGCCCATATGTGGTATGTATGCACATAAATACACACACAAAAGTAAGTATAACTGATTGAGTTCACATATAATCCACAGCTCATATCAGTTATTGACTGAGCCAGACTACACAAGTTCTATATATTCTGCATTCAGAGTTGGCTGACAATACTTCTATGGATTTCTGCCATTGAGAGACTTGACAAAAACTACCATCTGTTCCAATTACAGAACCGTGTTGAGCTGCGGCAAAACCGAAATCCACTGCATCTAATATGAGATGAACGGTCTCACCCCTAACGACTGCATGCAAATGAACGTGTGACAATAAACTCGTCAATGTGCTAGTCGTAAAACACCACAACTCATGCAAAGCGTACACGCACAGAGTACATGCAAGATTAGACTCACTGCCTGTGATTTCAGCATCGACACAAATTATTCTGAATTTGTTTCTCTCAAATGACAAGTTCAAAAGCCCTGACTCTGTTACTGTATACTGGCAGATACACTTAACAGAATATTTCTTGAAATTATTCAACTGGATGGAAAGTTAAATGAGATGTGAAATTTTGCCAGGTTTTGTAACAAATTAGAATATTTCTCCCAGCTAGGAGCTATTAACTGCTGATCGAACTGGTCATGCCCATTCAAACAAGCAAATTACATGTACATTGTACAATGTACAGTTGTAGTTGTAGCATTGGTTTATCATTCACAATTTACAAGTTGAGAACTATAAATTTATGCAATTATTATCAACTTTAAAAGAGTGGCTTAAACTAGTCACTGGTGCGTTGTTACCTAATATATCAGATGGATCAATAGACAAGATTTTCTAACTGTCTTAAACAACACCCTCAGGGAGAGAAGGGGCCATTTGTTACATGTTGGAGAAAGCTGAAATCTACCTACACCTGTACTGTAGCACAATGATATGAACGATTTGACTGTATGGGCAAGGCTGAAGATATCCTAAAATACACACATGAACACAACAAGGAAACTATTTGTATTTCAAGGCACATTAATTGAAATCAGAGTTGACAACAGGAATATCTTCCTGATAGAGCATAAATAACTTCAATCTTTGTTAAATAAATCTTTCTTTCTTCAGCAGTTCAGCAATCTCCAATGCAAAACTCAACCGTGACAGAGAGGGATTAGCTGTATTTCAGTTAAGCTCAAGGATTCCCAAGTATACAGAGCCATTGCCATTGACAGTCTTAAATCCAACTAGGAAAACAATAGATCGATGGCATCGCGCTAGCTATCAGCACAGCACATGTTTGGATCCCTGTTTATTTTTAACCTCATGGTATAACAGAGCCCTGTACTACAGTAGTAAATTGTAATGACCGAGGCAATCAACGCAACAAATGATCGCGATTTAAAGTATAAAATATCCATGTGTAATTCCCACATGGTGTGTTTGTCTTTCACATTTAAATCGTAAAATTATATTAGACTGCAATGCGTGTTGTTGTTATCCAATATGCAAATTTTGGGCATTTTAACTTTTGTCTTTTAATCATATATCATCACTGTGATCTAAGACAATACGAACCTCCATTAAACTAACTTCATTATTTCACTCACACAACTACCTTCCCACAGAGTTGCAGTAGCCAGCCCTTTTAACAAGTACTATATTATTTGTATGAGTTTGCACTGAACCTTGAAAGATTCTTACCAATCCAAATGTCAAATTCCTGAGTTATAACTTGCCATCAAGAATCAGATAATGCAACACAATTATAGTAGTAATAATATGCATCTGTTGATTACTTATCCTTTTCTGGTGAACACATTTCAGCATGAAATAGGCTTTATCCGTAAAGGTTAGGCTAGTACTATATATACAATAATACTGTAGGCTAGGCCTCAGTATTTTCATAAACAATTGTAAGAAGTCTACAAGTACATTTTGTTTCAACAGAACAGATATGAAATTTTATCAGAACAGCTATGAAAAAAAAAATCTTATTAAGGATGAATAACATCATTCCATATACATAGCAAAAGCTTTGCAGCAAGTACAGTAGTAGCATTATTATCCTGTGTGATTCATCAGGCCCTAAGCCAGTAAATGGTGGAGGTCATGTTCAATTTCACTTTGGGGTTATCTCATGAAAAGGCAACCATTTTAGACTCAGGCTGGGGAAGGGGCATGATGGGAAGCGAAGTCACATATTGTAGCTAAATGTATTGTCAAGGTCCCTTCCATGTTTGATACTGATGTACGTCTCAGAATTTAGAGATAATATCTTAAACAGGAGTGATGCGTTTTTCATTAGATTCCGATCAGAAAAGCTGTGCATTTAGTGTAATAGCTGAGTTGGCTACTCAAAGTCTTCCTTTTCTACCTGGCACGGTGCACAGTGTATCATATATATGCAGAGAAAAGTCTTGGCAAATCCCCTGGACATGTTTGAACCATATTGTAATGGCTGTTCATAATGTAACCATGACTTTGTACTATAAAACATTCAATAAACATTTTTGTTTCCATCGAGTTTCAGGTCATGTTTGGGAGTATTGATTATGAGGATGGGTTGGATAATACTAAAGAAATTACATAAAATAACAAGATGTGGGTTCAAAATAGGTATGCTTGTCGGTCATACAGCATAACCATTTTGCATGCAGAGCTTACAATGTCACTGACTTTGTGTCTACTACATGGCATGATGATGGAAACACTGACTACACATAAAGTAACAATGCTGCACTATACCAACATGTAGTTAATGCTTTGAATATAATAATAATGTTTCCCTTGCTTTGTTAGTCCTTTCATTAATTTCAAAACCACAGTGCTAGAACCAGTCCGGGGTAAGCTACAGTATTCACCACGTACAATAGGCTGTTCATTCAGGTGAGATTCCTATTGTATTGTACACAATATCCTGAGCCGAGAGTAGATCATTTTCGGAGACTTTGGAGGTTACTGAGTGACATCATCGGGAATACTCACACGTAACACCGTGTACTTCTGTTCCGTTGCGGATTGGGCGTATGAGCTTTGCAGTGGCCTCTAAGCTCATTCATGTGAACTGATTAATTATAATACAGACTTTTGCTTCTGTATAAACCACCAGTAAAAATGGTCAATTTTCAGAAATAGTTTGCACCTCAGACACTCCAAGCTCCATTGGACTACACATTAATAATGATCTCATACATTTAAATGTTCTTGATCTCCCATACCATCACATAAATATACCTGGGAAACTCTTTTTAACCCTCAGCTATCTGCACCCTGGCATGATGCCCTAGATTTTTGTCAGGACTTGATTATTTAAACAGTATTGATCAACCACATTAATCAATACCAATTGAAGCAAAAATAAACTATGAACTTTTGGAGCGACATTGCAGCTAAAGACCTGCCAGCATCGATACAACACATAATACTGTACAGGCATACTGCAAGACTGGCACATAAGGAACATTTCATTGGGTTGGTTGGAAAATTCAAAATCTCTCAAATTCATTCTCAGAAGAATATTCACCCACATGTGGTAAAAAAAACACAACATGGGTATTGGGAAACTTTGGGAATGCATTTATTGAGCATTTTAGTCCTTTTGTACTATCTATGAACATGTCATTTGGGGGGGGGCCTGGATTGATCCTTGGGTCTACTTTCTCAATTCTCAATTCTGGACAAAGTTTTCCTCGGAAATGTCTTTAGTTCAAATCCCACGAATAAATATTTGCTACAAAAACAAAGGATGAAACATCAATTCCTGTGATATCTTGAGGTAGGTTTTTTATAGGTTTATTTGTCTAATTTTGGCATCGGTCATCACTGTAGTCATAATTGCAAGGAGCAGGAGATAATTGTAAATTTTGCAAACTGCTGTAATCTTTGCTTACCTTTGAAATCCATGTAAACAAATGATCCACATGGATGATGTAATACTATAACACCAAAAATACATCAGCCATATTATTTTTAGAATGCGTAAATAAGCACCGAACTCACACTGACAATATCGGTAATCGCCTGAGAATGTGCTAATGTCTTTTATGTTGTTATTCTAAGAGGGGCAGCACTCATTCACATGACTTGCTCCCATTTGGGGGTTACTATACAGCTCTTTGAGTTCAGCCTTCACTGACCTTAGGACTCTATAACCTAAATAACTGGCATAGCCTGTGGTTTCACCTTAAAGATTCACTCCAGGGAGACAAATTCAATTGATACGTGACAATTATGATGAAAGACCTAAGACGATGAAAAAAATGCAGAACGTTTACAATTAAGAGTAGATCGAACTTACTTACTTATTTGACTAAATAAATATAACAGTTTCCCTATTTATCTCCCTCTGCAAAAATGTTCAGCCAATCACTGACAAGATCCATAATGACCAGAAAGTGTTTTATCAAAATAAAATTGCCGTAAGGAGTATCTTAGGAAAGTTGTTTTAGTCACTGTAAAAATGGAATATTCTGTGCCTTGAAATGGGAGTTACTGCTTAAAGTATTGCTTGTCAATACTTCACTTAAGGAAATCTTTATCGGGAATCATCTGGAGTCTGCCATGGTTTTATGACTACGTATACATATATACTTACCTATATTAGTATGCATCAACTTTCGGCATATCCTGGCTTCTCTCTCCAACTTTTGAATATCTGCACGGATGAAGAAGAGAAAACAAAATAAAGGTAATAACTGAGATGAAGAAGAACCTGTATTTTACTCCCATTAAAGACTACTAATGCATATTCCAACAGAAGTCCTTCCCCGGGGGGTGAAGGTGGCATAAAGCTACAATTATTTGCAATTCAGATTACAGATCACCAGCAGCTCCTGCAACAGAGTATACTGTATATAAAACAGCCATCTTTGAATAGGCTGGTTGGCATGGTAATCTTTACTGTCTGTAGACTATTATAAGGTGGCTTAACTTTTCTTCGAGATACTGGTGGGATGCAGATGAACTTTCAGTCTTTTTTTTTTTTTCGTTTTTAAGTCTTCCCTTTCATTCGACTCCTGGCAGTCCTGGGGAAAGTCAAATGTGTCAGTATGTTATAGGGCAGGGTTGTCCAACCTTTTTGCAGAGGAGGGCCACACGGAATGATTATGATGAAGGAGGGGGCGGCATGAACCCTACGCTCGATTTTTTGCCCGAAGCCCAAGGCAACAAAATGTGAGCACTGCGTGGATCGCACTGATTTATTTTCCTTCCTAATAAAACAGATGAATAAAGTTCAGCCGCCCCTCCCCCCCCCCTCCGCTGAGAGAGTGTCACACAAACTGACCTGTATGCAGTTTTTTGGACCCAGAAAGTTCGAATGATTGATTATATAGCTTCAAATTGTTATCAATAAATCTGCTCACTAAAATTTTGCACCGTAGAACATCTCTGGCGGGCTGGACGCAAACATGCGGCGGGCCGGACTGTGGCCCGCGGGCCGTAGGTTGGACAACCCTGTTATAGGGTGATCAATACATACTTAACATGCAAACATATTGTAGTCCACAAGCTGCTGGTTTGCAAAGCTAAGAAAGTTGATCTAACCATTGAAAAAAGAATATAAACACCATCTGCCAATTAAGAATTAATGAGATCAGGAGGACATGTGTCTAGTATTGTAGTGAGACTAGTGAGTAGCGATTATTGAGGCTCCATTAAGATCATTTTACAATCCTTGGAACAGTTCTACAGAGATGAAGGAAGGACTAAGTGATCTTTTAAAGTGAAAATACAGCAGCAGTTATCAAATGTAGTTTGAAAATGCTATCCACAGCTACTCTCCGAGCACCATTAATGAACATACTGTACACTAAAGAACGACGATGACATTGTTTCAAATGGAACTACTTTTATACGCAGTTTTGTCACTTGTTAGGCCTTCTGAGGAACAAACATAACAACAAATCCCTAAATTTCTGTTCACTCTTTTTCGACTAATTCTTGGCTACATGCATACATGAGCTAGCTTTGGGGGCCTCATGTCTTTTGAATAGTTTCAACTTCGCAGGTGTATTTACAATATTTTTGTAACACCTGCTGATGTTGAGGCTAAGACGCTTCTTTACCCCGGCAACGTGTTAAGACTGAAGCAAATGGTGGGGTAATTTATACTGAGCAGAAACAATCACTTTGAGATGCGTGCCTAGAATGAGTCCTGGTGTAATGAGTTCGAAATATATACTGATGGGATGCAGCAGACCTCAAGTACTCAAATTTACCTTTAACAAGTAACAGGAAGTTAGTAAACACGGCTGAAGTAGCAGACAGTTTGTGCGAGATGTTGTACATGTCTACAACCTCAATTAGCAGGAGAGCAAATTTCTTTCAAAAAATGTGGAATATAAGTTAAAAGTACAAGTTCAAACGACAAGCTTTAGCTGATATGAAGGGAGTTAAGACTAACTCTTTATAACAAGCATTTCAAATATTCATTGATTCTTTGCAAAGGAGATATCAAAACATTGCCATCCTTCAGACATACTTATCACAAATAACTGTTCCACCAGGCAGCTTAGAAGCATTATAACTTTGTAAGATTAACAGCTTAGAACCAGGGATAAGCCTGGGGTAAAAATTAAATCACAGAACTTTGCAAAAATTGCGGTATAGGCTCCAGTTTGCATATGTAACAGTGTGTTAGGATAATAGTTTTTGTCCCCCTGCAGGATGGATATCCATAGGTAATGACAAACATGCGAACGACGGATCAAATGATACAATGCTGTTGTTAGAAATTCACGGAAATTGAGAGGTGTTAATCTTGGAGGTAGAAAAAAAAATCACCGATATTCCGCGAATTCGCGGAAAAAGCTCATGCCTGTTAGAACTGATATTCCTGTGGCTGAAGCTGATTGCTTTAATATTAGCAAAATATACTAGAAATGTCTGCATCTTTAGATCAATACCACATCCTCATAGAGTTTTGTCTAAATGGCTATATGAGAGATATGAATTATGATATGATAAATTGTAAAAGCATCTGGCAACAACAGAGTGAATGATATCGTCATGGCAATTGAGGTGAGAAAATCTATTTGTCTGTCTTCATAATGCTTCTTTTCAAGGATAAATCAACAAGAAGATTATAAAAGCCTTAGAATTAAAAACTTTGGAAGAACGTCTACCCCAGATGACCTCACAGAAGTCACTTCTCAAAAGTAGGGGAGGTTTAGACAATCAATATAAGTCCAATTCAAACACTCGTATCTTGAGTTTGGGACAAGCTATTGAGATCCAGTTTTCATTTAACAGTGGGAAATAGTTTTCACTTCAATATGAGTTTGACATTGTTTGCCACTGGAATATCCCTTGAAAGTTGCCAGCTTTACAAGTGAAGCCTAGTAATTACATAGTTCATATTTTCATGGTCAAACTATTAAAATTTAAGATCACTCATCACTTATAGGCTTGCTCATAATCTATTATTTTATTCTACGGAAGAACTAAAACGATATGTACTGACAATATGTATATTATTATTAAGTAAATATGTACAGTACTTGATTGGGATAAATATTCCTTTAAAATGTGATTAACTTTAGTACAATGTGTCCTCATGTTTCTCTCCTTCTCCTTTTTGTTTGAAATTATTTTTGGGGCCGAAGAAGCAGCTCTTGTTGGTTTTTGTTTTGTATAAATGGTGAAAATTGTAGTTACCTTATGTTAACTTCATTTCCTTTATGTCTCTTTGTGCCTCAGTAATGCTTTCTTCCTGCTTGTTAATTGCAAGCAGTAGCTTAAATTTTACCTTCAAAAGAAGTCTTTTCACACAAAAACTATGCATTTATCCACAATCCTGATATAACTTTGCACTATACACCTATTTATTGGTCTAGTTTTTTTCTTGTGTGTGAGATCACGCAGGTCGACAATTTGCATAATGTGATTGCACGAAGCAATTAGGCAAAAGTTATTTTGGTATATTCATCCTTGGTGTTTTGAGGCCAACTTAGTTCTTTGCATGCTATATTTGTCCTTTAATATCCAAACATTAGGTGTGTATACAACATAGTATGGTTGAGCCTGTGTTCATTTTTTCCTTAACATTCACAGTTACTCCTAAATATTGTCAAGATAAGTTGTACCACACACCTAAATTCATGCGTCTCTAGTTTTGTAACATTCACTGCTAATGTTCACTATGTTAATTACAAAATTCACTTAGTAGTAAGTGGGAAATATTTTGCCAAAAAAATGTTTTACTGACTTTAATGGGATTGCATAATCTTGTTTTTGAACATTCCAGAATGATTTAGCATTTTAAGCCATAGTTCTGATTGTTAAGATTGTTTGAAAAGAAAAAAATTATATCACAGTTTGCAATTGAAACTTTTAAGATTCACCCAAATTTAAAGCAAATCTCTGTCGGTTTATAAACCAGTACAATTAAGCTACAGATTATATATTTCCCAATACATGTGATCAACATTTCACATACTTTACTAATTTTAGTAAGTGACTATATTCTTAACTTTAACCCCTAAGATGATCATTTACATCTATTGTAGGCTACAATCATGTTAATACCATATATGTAGTCCAATCTTAAGCAGCAGTCTCCTACTTCCATGTTATAGATACAATAGTGTAATTCTGTGTGTCTGAGAGCCACAGTCTCCTACTTCCATGTTTTAGATACAATAGTGTAATTCTGTGTGTCTGAGAGCCACAGTCTCCTACTTCTATGTTACAGACACAAGTAATAGTGTCGTTCCTCGTGTCTGAGAGTGACTTTGTCCGATATCTACACCTAATCACCAGAATAC